>OVBA01000793.1:0-55574 GCA_900406435.1 Lepidium aucheri
AATCTAATACTCAGTTTATTGATAATCCACATGTATATATATATATATATACAAAAAACATAATTTTGTTATATATACATATATATATTATACCAATAAAAAAACATGCTCACCAAAATATATATATATATATATATTTATACATATATACCACCAAAAAAATTATGTTCACTAAATAAAAGAAACCAAAAAAACATAATTTTGTCTCGTGCAACGTACAGGTGATCGTCTAGTTTAATCATAATAAACAACTTTTGTCTTTGTTATTTCCTGTTCGGTAACTTTCTATATAATTAACTCTTAGACCTTCGAACTTAACTATTGTGCCGAGGAGAGCACAAACAATTGGCGCTCAAGAGAGGGTCTAAGATTTCTTAAAAAGAAAATGACCGAACATACCGAGCATAGAACGGAGCCACCGGTGCTAACGCCCGTACTAGGAACCACACAACTAACCGCGTTGAGATCGGACTCGAAGCCAATAACAGGGAGGTGCTAAGCACGGAAAAAATACAATGCGTGGCGGAATCACTCCTTTCACTAATCGAGCGAATGGAAAAAGCGACCGTCCGATCAGAGCAGACCTCTAAAATGGTAACCCAGCTTCGGGCCAAACTCAGCAGTGACACAGTCGCCACCAGGCACCCCCAAGGACGGGTGACGAACCCGTCCCCGCCTCGCTTCCAAAGACATTTGTTTGAAAGCCCATCTGAACCTTGTCAAATCAGAAGTCAAATCGCCGATTCAGAAATCCCAGCCATACCGATCGAATCCACCGATCCAAGAGATGTGGAAATAAAGGCTCTGAGAGCCAAAGTGAGTAATATGATGGCTCAGATGTGCCGCTCTCGTAGTTCGGCCCTGGAGATAGCACGCTTACTAGTCGAAACACAAAGTACCCCCTTCACCAAACAGCTAACCAGCACCCCGTTCTGTCCTGATGTGAAAGTCAAATGTCCAACATTCGGTGGAAATTCCAACCCGAGAAAGTTCCTTAAAGCCTTCAATTTAGCAATGGGGAGGACAAGATTCCCTCCCGAGGAGAGAAATGCAGGCTATTGCCAGCTTTTCATTGAGAATCTAATCGACGACGTGATGGAATGGTTCTACAAACTCGACAAACATTCGATCAGCAGTTTTCAGCAGCTTGTCGAAGCCTTCCTTAGGGACTACTCGGTCTATATGCAGAAAAATGCCTCAGCTGCGGATCTGCAAGCCATAGTGAAGGGGCCAGAGAATCTCTCCGCTTGTTCCTAGGGAGATTCAGAGAAGTGGCGTCGCGTATCACAATATCGGACGACGTCGGAATCGACATGCTGAGGGAAGCACTTTATTATGACTCTGAGCTGATAACGGACTTTCGGCTGCGGCAGCCATTATCTTTAGAAGAAGCATTGCACCGCGGAGCGAAGCTCAAAAGATACAAAAATCAAGCATCGGTGACTAAGGAGACCAGAGAATCTACACATGAGGAGTACCACAAGCCCCGACAACTACGACCAAAGCTATTAAAACAAAGGAAAGCAGGCATCTACATACGCGGTTGACACCACTGATGACAAATATCAATGGCCCTGGATTCCAACAAACAAGTGGTACCGAGATGCATCACGGGATAAGAATTCTTATTGTGACTACCATAAACGGACGGGACACGCAACATCCCAGTGTTTCAAGCTGAAAGAATTACTATTAGCAAAATTTGAGAAGGGCGAAGTCACATTCTCCAAACCCAAATTATCGCACCGCGGCTCGTTAGGAAGTCAGAGATAACAAAGTTGTCCTGATGATTCAATAGACGATGAAGAACCACGACCTAAACAAACAGATCGCGAGGAACTCCCATCGCCACCTCCCCGAACCACAGTAATTATTATGGGAAGCTTAAAAGAAGGGTTGGATTCAGTACGAGCAATAAAAGTCCATGAGCACGAAGCTAAGACAGTCCGCATCAGAGCTGAAGAGACACGTTTGACATCACTCTGTGCACTTGTACGAACCGCCCCACTCACAGAAGTCATAAGCTTCTTTGACACTGATGCCGAGGGGGTCCAGCACCCACACGATGACCCCGTCGTTGTCACATTACGAGTAGCTAACTGCGGTGTGACAAGAATCCTTGTCGATCCAGGGACCACGGTGAATCTGATATTTAAAGAGGCATTGGACAAACTCACAATTCCAGACGAAGAAACAGAATACAAAAGGGCAGATCAGCCACTTACTGGTTTTGATGGAAACTCGCTATTGACCGACGGCACTGTAAAACTCTCAATTCTCTTGGCTGGAATGACTGGATGGGAAGAAATTCCTCGTCGTCAACCGACCCACTATATACAATATGATCTTGGGAACCCCTTGGACCAACATAATGAAGGGGTTATTCTCGACTTATACACTTAAGACACTTTGCGGGAATCAAAGGATGCCCAGAACATGTTTTATCACAGAGCATAAGCTCAGAAAATTGGCAGGACAATCTTGCATGATCGCGAGTCAGGGGACAATAGGGGATCTGCCTCAAAACATAATGCAAGACAACCTCAAAAAAGAAACGACAGAGATAATTAGCCTCGACATAAGCAAACCGGATCGAAACATCAAAATCAGCCGCGAATTACCTGAGACCTTGGGCAACGAGCTGATTTCCTTTCTCGGTAACAATCAATCAGCTTTCACATGGAGTACTAAAGACATGCCGGGAATAAATCCAAAAATAATAACTGACGAGTTAAACATCGACCCCACCCATAAACCAGTCAAGTAGAAGTGGAGGAAGCTTGTTCTGGAATGATCTCAAGCAGTAAACGATGAAGTGGACCACCTAACTAAGGCAGGATTTATTACCGAGGTCAAATACCCAGAGTGTTTGGCCAACCTCGTCATCGTCAAAAAAAGAATGGAGGGTGGCGTGTCTGTACAGACTTCACGGACTTAAACAAGGCTTGCCCAAAAGACAGTTTTCCACTACCGCATATTGATCAGCTGGTCGAATCAACGGCAGGAAACGAGCTAATGTCTTTCATGGATGCCTTCTCAGGGTATAACCAGATAAAAATGAACGCAGCTGACCAAGAGAAATTTGCTTTCATTACTGATCGAGGGACCTATTGTTAGAAGATCATGTCATTCAGGCTCAAAAACACTGGAACCACTTATCAAAGGCTTGTGAACAAAATGTTTGCGGGGCAGATGGGGCAGACAATGGAAGTTTATATCGACGATATGCTCGTCAAGTCTCAGAGAGCTGAAACTCACATCATAGACCTTGCTAAGTGCTTCAACATCCTGAACACATACCAGATGAAGCTCAATCCGACTAAATACACCTTCGGCGTCACCTTAAGCGAGTTCCTCGGTTACATAGTGTCCCAGAGAGGGATTGAAGCAAACCCTAAACAGAAATCCGCGGTACTGGAAATGCCTTCTCCAAAAAATACAAAGGAGGTGCAAAGGTTGACGGGATGGATCGCCGCACTGAATCGTTTTGTGTCATGATCAACTGACAGATGCCTACCCTTCTATCAAATATTGAGAAGGAATAAGCAATTTTCCTAGGATAAAAATGCGAAGAAGCGTTCCAACAGCTGAAAAAGTATCTGGCCACGGCCCTTATCTTAGCTCGGCCAAAAGCCGGCGAAACCTTGTACTTGTACATCGCAATTACCGCTGCCGCGGTTAGTGGAGTACTTGTAAAAGAAGACCGAGGTGAGCAAAGACCAATCTTCTATTTAAGCAAAGCGTTGGATGAGGCAGAAACGCGGTACAATTCAATGGAGAAGCTAGCACTAGCAATAGTGACCGCAGCGAGAAAACTTCGTCCATATTTTCAATCGCATTCGATCGTTGTCTATACATACTTCCCGCTAAGGACGATCCTTCACAGCCCCAGCCAGTCTGGATGGTTAACCAGATGTGCAATTGAATTAAGCGAATACGACATCGAATACAAAGGACGAACCAGCGCGAAGTCCTAAGTCCTAGCAGATTTCATCATTGAACTGACTCTGAAGCCACAAAATAATAGCACCCCTGAGCAAACCAACCAATGGACTTTATATGCCGACAGTTCAGCATCTCGCAATGGTTCGGGCATCGGAATCCCTCTTGAATCTCCAATAGGAGAAATTCTAGAACAATCGTTTCGGCTTGTCTTCCTTGCGTCAAAAAATGAAGTCGAATACGAGGTCTTACTTGTCAGCCTATAACTCGCAAGAGGACTCAATGTACAGCACATTCTGGCCCAGATAGATTTACAGCTCGTCGTCAACCACCACAGCGGAGAGTACGTTGCCAAATGTGAACGAATGTCGCCATACTTGAACCTGGTCAAGGACATCGCTAAAGAGTTCTCCACATTTGAAGTGGTCAAAATCCCCCGCGAAAACAACATCGGCTGACGCCCTAGCCACTCTCGCCTCTACAACTGATCCTACGCAGCATAGAGTCATCCTGGTTGAGTGCATCGAGCATCCAAGTATTAAACAAACCAAGGATAAGTGCCTTGCCATCGACGAAGCCAAAGTGGCCTCCGACAAAGCAGAGAAAGATGTTAGCAGAAGTAGCAGGGATTGGAGGACAAAGATCAAAGCATACATCTTAAACGGCAAGGCCCCCTCAGATAAATGGGAAGCCCGAAAGCTGAAAGCCAAGAGCGCCTTTTATACAGAAATAAACGGTAACTTATACTGATGAGCGGCCAATGGAGTACTGCTTAGTTGTATAAGCAACAAAGAAGCACAGCGCGTAATTGTCGAAGTCCACAAAGGAGCATGTGGAAATCATTCGGGAAGATGGACGTTGGTCCAAAAGGTACGAAGTCTAGGGCATTATTGGCCGATCATGATCACTGACTGCGAAAAATACACCAAGTCATGTGAAAAGTGCCAGAGACATTCACCGGCAGAAGAGCTGACCTCGTCAATAATACCGTACCCATTCATGCGTTGGGCTATGGATATAATTGGACCTCTCCCCGTATTAAGGCAAAAACGTTTCCTTCTCGTCATGATAGACTACTTCACCAAATGGTTCAAAGCCGACTCTCTCGCTAGAATTAAGAAAACCGACGTACAAAAGTTTGTCTAGAAGAACATTATTTGCCGTTACGGACTACCATACGAGATCGTCACAAATAACATGACTCAATTCACCTCCTCAAAATTCGAGGGATTTTGTGCGTGTTGGAAAATCCGCCTTAGCAAAAGCACTCCCAGGTATCCACAGGGGAACGGACAGGCCGAGGCTACAAACAAAATTATCATCGAAGGCCTTAAAAAACGACTCGATGACAAGAAGGGACGCTGGTCTGATGAGCTCGACGGTGTCTTGTGGTCATACCAAACAACGCCCCAACGTGCAACGGGCTTAACACCATTCATCCTATCACATGGAATAGAGGCCATGGTCTTCGCCGAGGTCAATGTGGAGAGCATCCACCGGTAAGTGTTCACACTGAACGAGGAGCTTAATCAAGAAAAAATCTTCGATGAACTTGACGACCTCAAAGAAGTCTGTGACTTAGCGTGACTCAAGATCCAGCAGAACATGGCTAAGTACTACAACAAAAAAGTCAAACAACTAAGGTTCGCGGAAGGTGACCTCGTCAGGCGATAAGTATTCGAAAATACGGCCGAGCTAAACGCAGGTAAACTTGGTGCAAACTGGGAAGACCCATATATTGTCTCAAAGATAGTAAAACCAAAGTCTATGAGCTCACAACGATGTCTAAAAAGGGTACCGAGAAGCTGGAATGTGACAAATCGTAAACGTTTCTATTACTGAAGACTACCAACACGGACGAAATCTTAGCAAACACCAACGACGACGCTATCCAGGAGCGCTCCTCGGTAAACTATCCTATTTAAGTTATTATATGAGTATTCTTATGTAACTTAAAACTATGTTCGCAGTTATTATTACGAGCAATCTTTTTTAATTTATCACCTCGTCAAAATTATTGCCTTTGTTGATAGTATTTCTTTTATCGCCGAACTCAATACATGACAAACTCCTTTATCGACTAAACAGGATAAACTGGACCATAATTCCGTTCCTAAGTCTAAAAAAATCCGAGCATACCACTTGCAAAGGGTATTCTAGGATAAGTCGAATCGTAGTTTTGCACCTAAGCCATAAAAAGTCAAGCATTACACTCGCCTTAGTACCTAGGATAAGCCGGACAACGAGCCCACTCCAATAAAGGATGCCAAGCAAACTAACGAATTAAGCAATATCATTGATAAAAATAAAAATAAAAATAAAGGTCATTCACACTGATAAAAACACCGTATCCAAATTGTTTACAACAACACAAAAAAAAGAAGGGAAAAAAAAAGACGGAGACTAGATCTCCTGAGTTTCCTCCTTGTCGGCACGCTCCAAACCATCTTCTTGCCGAGGCCCACCAACCCGCAGCTGATTCACATTTTCGCCCAACTCGTCAAGATCGATAGCATGCCATCATCAGCAGGAACAGTCAAAGGACTAAGGTCCTCGTCATCCAACTCAGGCAATTGGATAGCTGACGCTTGGGCCTCGTAGTCAGCCACATCTTTGGATAATTTGCCAATAACATCATCACGAACAGCTAGGCGAAATTGATCCTTTAGGATTTTGACGCACTCGAGAGTGCCTGATGCCTGACAGTTAAGCAACCGTGGTTGATCCTTCTTCTTAACAGCCTGAATATACTCCTCAATGCGTACGAGCTTCGCATTGGCTAGCCAAGTTCTTCAGCATGACGAGTACACTCAGCCATGACCTTAGTACGCGCATGCTGAACAATAATGTCGAGCTGACTGAGAGTAGTGTTGCATGCTCGGTGGTTTGCCTCAGCTTCTTTTTCTAGTTTTTTCAAATGATCTCAAAGCTGATCAGCCTCTTCACAACATCATCTCTTACCGACCTTATCTCCTCTACTTGGCGAAGGGTACCGGGCGCCCGATCTTCAGCAGCTCGACATTTTTTCTTGTACTTGCTGAGCTCCCGATCCAAGCCGTTACTATCATACCCAGCAGCATGACCCTCGTACCTCTCACCGAGGAGATTCAGATTGCAGAAAACCTACAAGAAAGACTATCAGAAACATTCCAGGTCAAAAATATAAGAGAAGAAAAGGCTAAAAAATTACCTGCGTCAGAAGAACCACCGTATCACTCACCAGCTCACCCTCGAGCATCGTCTCCAGCCTCGACATAGCTCGTATAAAGCCCTTTGTCTTTTACAGCAACTCCACACTCATAACACAGTCAGAACCAAGAGGCTCTGTCTTGCGAAATTTGTACGAAAAGTCATAAGACGCATCTTTTGCCGAGGCCTCCTCTACTCGGACCACCTTTCTCGCCCGAGCACTTGAGCTATCTCCTTCCAGCGAACGCTTCGACTTTTTCCTCCACAGGGCTGCATCATCATTATGAGCCAAGGCCGGTGTAGAGTGTCGTGGAGAAGGCCTCGGAGAAGCAGCAACCAAGGCCGTGTTGGGATCAACGAAAGCAGACTCAGACCCACGTCCCGCCTCATTAGTCTGCGCAACAAGTGTATCGCGCCCCGGCTCCTCGTCATTTGGCTCGAGTATGGCCAGAGATAATACAAAAATCTGACCGTAATTGGAGAATGGTTGGCACCACGACATTCTTGACTTAGAAGCTGCAAAAAGTCACCGAGGTCAAAAAAAAAAAAAAAAAAAGAGAGGAACGAATTCATTACCTTCTCTCACCCTCTGAAGGTTTCGCCTGACCTTGGAAGTATGCACATCCGGCCACCGAGCAGCGGTGAGCTGTTTAATCTTTTGAACATCATCAAAGAAGTTAGAAGGAAACGCAGTAATCCCCGGAGGATGTGGATCTGCAAAAACAAAAAAACAAACAAAAAAGATAAAAGATGTTACAAGAAATGACGCACAACGGGCTCGCTTGGAGCGAACCAAAAATCCCTATCGTGGTGAGGGTTCTAGCAAGTACGGTAAAAACGTAAGGTATTTATGACCAAGGCACCATCTATCCTAAGGAAGAAGTAATGATTCTTCGAATCATTGATTTTGCTCTTGAAGCCATTCACAATGTCGTAGTCTTTCTTGGCCGCGATGTAAAATGTGCCATCCTTCTTCAGATTTACAGAAATCCTCGTCACTTTCTCGAAGAAATGCGTTGTAACGTTTACTCCACACTCAGCTCCTACGACCAGATAAGCCATCATGTTCTTGATTGTAGCTGGAGACAACTGTGTGAAACCCAGCCGACGACGCGCACAATTGTTGACGAGCAGTTGAGGTAGAGGAAACTGCATGCCGCAATCCTTGAAGAAATATTCATACACGCAAAGATAACCGTCTGGCGGTGACCACGGCCTTTGCGTTGGGCTCAGCACTCAAAAGCGAATTGGTGCACTAATATGTCACCTATTGAAGGCGCCGCAGCGACTTCCGAGTCATCCTTGTCGGAGGCCAGTTGAGGGACCTTAGCCAGCGTTGAGTCTGGCGATGATCCTCTAAAACATTCGGGTCAAGTTCATCTGAGGCCATGGACTCAACGTCAGATGGATCATCCACTACGTCTATAATGGCTGGTCCTATATCCATCAAGGGAACAAAATCTTCTCCCAACGAAGAGTCTTTGTCGTCATCCTCCTCCCTGATGTTTTCCAACTCGGCCTGCCCAGAAATACCAGCCCCGTCAAAATTGTCTTCATCCTGATCAGAAATTGCCTGCCCCCTCGCCACTCACTTCATCCCTTCCGTCTTCAGTCTCTGTCCCAGATTGAGAAGTGATCGTATTTACAACATCGCCCTTGGTCCTAACTTCCTACCAGAGTGCGGTATTTTGGGCTGGAACAGTGACCACGGCTCTCCCTATATCATCAACATGGGCATCTTCATCGTCCAGTAAATTGGCTTCGACGTTTCTGAATGAAGCTTCAGCGATATCTGGTGTAGAAGTAGGCTAACATTTCTATTGGCTTCTAGGTACTTTTGGAACTTTTTGGAGCATTTTTGGATGCAAATGGACATGAGGAGTAGCAAGGACCAGATTGGAGTGCAAGACTTGATCAAAGGAAGCAGACAAAGCCCAACCCAAAGGCACCAACATTTTTTGCTTGAGTCTCGGTCTCAAATCCGATGGCTAGGTTGACTGCGCCATCATCCACTATCCTCAACCGATTAGAATCGGCACTATACGAAGACGACCCCGAGAAATCCAACGATGCTTC
This sequence comes from Lepidium aucheri, assembly GCA_900406435.1. Classification (NCBI taxonomy): domain Eukaryota; kingdom Viridiplantae; phylum Streptophyta; class Magnoliopsida; order Brassicales; family Brassicaceae; genus Lepidium; species Lepidium aucheri. Next base: position 9,208 of record OVBA01000793.1, read on the forward strand.
CCTCACGGACACCAAAGACATGGCGAGATAGATGACGCCTTGGTAGAAAGCATAGAAATAAAATGAAAAAGGAGAAGAGTGGAGAGGAAAATACCTGGAGAGTTATAGCGAGCGAGAGAGAAATGGAAATTAAGAATTAAAGTATGAAAATATATAGAGGAAAGGGGTTCGGATATTCAAGCAACGCCATCATTAGGTCTATGAAGACCTAGCTCGGCGTGGTAACCAACTCAGCCGCACATTAAATCACCGATGGACGCCCAATGAAGAAGCGCCACATGGACCAGCATGCGCCTCGTAAAGGCACGATAAAAAATAAGCGTGGTGACTCAACCGTTACCACACTTGGGGGAGGGTCATTGTTGGGGGTTACCCAACAAGCCAAGCCCAATAAGAAGGATTGGCAGGCCCAATAACAAATTGAGGACAGATCGTCATCTTCGGTTCATTCAACACACAGATTAGGCCCAAACCCATTAAGGTTACCGACTCAAACTGTACGACACCCTATAAAAGGGAGATGAATCGTCACCAGAGAATATGTACAATTTCACCTGGATACTTTTTTATAAGCTATCTACATTTGTACCGAGTCGAGCTCGATATTTAAATAAATAACTTTTGTCCTCGTTATTTTCTGTTCGGTAACTTTCTATATAATTAACTCTTAGACCTTCGAACTTAACTATTGTGCCGAAAAGAGCACAAACATCTTGTATGATATATCTGTCTTGAAAATTTTTTAAAAAACTATATGTTTTCATCAAATGTCTTTATTCAAAAAATATCAATTATTTGTTTAATTTCTTCTTCGATTCTTAAAGACACAAAAATCTAAAGTGGCCCGTGAGAAAAAGTTTGATCGTCAAAGATCAATTTTCACAACATTTTCTTTGATTCTATCAAAGGACGTAGAAGAAGAGGAAATGGGCTAAACTTTGAACAAGTAGTTCGTAAGGCCCATTAGAGAAGACAAGAAAATCATGCCTAATGAGCTTACAAAAGTTAAAAACTTATTCTACTAAAGTCAATTGAGAGTCACAGTTCACATAAGCATACATAATACATATACACACCACATTTATTAGCAAAGGATACTTATTATTATACTAATAAGAAAAAGAGAAAAAATATATGATATAAAATAAAAAAAATTAAAGAAACAAGATCTTGTGTTATTACATGTTCAATTACGTTTTTATGTGTTATAAAGCAATATATATTGGCTGATATGAATGTGTATTGGCGTAGATGAGTGAAAACTTAGGCTTATGTACATACGAATGAACAACAACTGCGCAGCTTATGTGAGTTAATTAAACATTGTGGCTTTAACATTAAATAACAATGCATATACATAAACCATACTGAACATATTGAATTGGTTCAATTGGTTGAAGATTTACCATAATTGCTAATATTTGATAGAGTTTGAGTTTTCCTTATTTCATAATTAGAAAAGATGGTTTACTCCTCTAAAGTGTTTTTACTAATGGATGGTTCACGGTAACAAAAAAAAATTGCACTCCTAGCCTCTATTAAACCAATTTCCTAAACGGAGAACAAGAAGTCGCGACTTCTAGTATATAAAGGTGCAATGTGAGACGTAATTAAACAATATTCTATGTCGATCAAACAATTAATAATTTTAAGATGAATAGGCTTCAATCATAGCTAACCTTTCCTTGTTGGAATTATCTTACATAATATCCTAATAATGTCTATTTCCTCACACATCACATTTTGCTAATAATATAATATCTTGGCATAGGAGATAAGAAACTAAAAAACAAAATTGATTTCGTAAACTTATGTAAATATTAAAAACGAAAAATTACCCAAAATAATTTTGAGGGAAAACTGAAATGTTCAATGACATTGAATATTAATATCTACCTCCATTCATTGCTAAACCTGAAATTCGATTATTTTTCCACATTAAGACAAATAAAATGTCACCAATTAAGACATATAAACATAATTAAGATGGGTTTTTGGATTAAGCTGTAACAAATAAAATATTTATAACTGATTACCGACTACTAGGCACGCCATTTAGTTCTTTAACACAAAGAGACAAACTGATATATAAACCAACATATATACACAAATGGTTAGTTGAAAATGAAATCACCAGTCCTGTAATAAGTGTTCAATTATATATTTAGATCAATATTAGATACCGACCATTAAAATTTGGATTATTTAAATAGAATTAGGGCAAACAATGGCTTGTACAACTATCTGTTCTTCCACCACTCGCTTTCAAACTCAAATCATGAGGCCAAAGTTTAAAAGGCGGCGGCTGTACATGTCATTAGCATATGTCATTAACAGATGCAATTAGCTCTAATCTTGATTGCTAATGGATAATATTTCCTATTTTGGGTCAACGAGATAAAGATTAGTGAGTAGATTAAAGTTAGATGAAAGGACACTCTCAAGCTCGCAATTTGTTTACCTTTCAATCCAATCTTATTTAACTTGATTAAACCCATCCTAATCTCATCCATGGCTTCCCTAAATTAATTATCTTAATTATTATTTATATCCAGAATTGATAACGTTTATGTTAATAATACATTAATTGATACAATTTTAACAGAATGAAGCAAAAAAAAAACTTAATAATATGTCCATTGAATTTGATTATATATGCTAAACAACAAAAATGATAACAAAATAGATGGGACACGATGTGTAAAGACTAAAAATATATATATACGTTAAATTAGCATAAATTTTGTATGTAGAATACAAAATAAACAGAACCACGTCAAATATAAGTATTGTGGGTAAATGTTTTTAGCGAAATGGTTAAATGTTCAGTTCTGCTATTTTGTCCATCATAATTCAATTTCAAAAAATTGGTTATTTCATGTAATATATTGTTATGGTTTAGGGAGTTGATTTATAGATTGGATAAAAAATAAACTTCAATAAAAATAACATAAAACGTGATAGCTAAAATCTCGAGTGTCTACCTAGCTAATTCAGTGTGTTGTCTCATGAAGTATATTAGTCGAAGTATAATGTCTCGTAAAGTACTGGATTGGGATATATCAGAATAAAGACTAAAGCCAACACTTATTCTTTTACATATACTACAAGGATTTTTTTTTAAAAAAAAAAGCGATTGTTATTCGTTACAATGGGTATTTTTGTCAAAAATTATGATCACAACTATCAATCTGTTCATAAAGATTTTTCATAAAATTGTTTCTATCCCGATTCCGTCTAAAAATAACATTTTAACTCTTGTCTGCAATACTCTAATAATCTCTTGTAATAATTATATATTGGGAGTATTCAAATTTCTTTGAAATATCATACTTTTTTCAAAAGTGAACATAGTTTTTACTTTTTAGTAAGGAAATATTTTCACTAATTCATCATGAACAGAATATCTAAGCCGAAGCTCGTTTGCTGAAATTACCAACATGTGTTTCAAAAGATCAAACTACTCTTGAATTGGGTAAATAAATCGACAACACAACATTTTGATATTGTGCTCGATCGACTACCTCTCTGGCTTGCGATTTATAAAATCATTCTTTTAATTAAACTGTTCCTTGCCTGCATTAAATTTCATTATCTTACTACTTTGTAAATACTAGATTTAGGTTATAGTTCGATTGATAGTAAACTCCTACCAAAGGACGTCACCAAAAAAAAAAAGTTTTAAAGAGATTAGCCACCTTAATCATTATTATAACTAACGTATCTAGACAGTCTTAATATATCATATATAATTTCTAGATAATAAAAAAGAATTGGAAAATAAAAACCTGCGGAGGCTCTCTCTTTGTATGCCTAGTGTATAGTTTTCAGCTGACATAACAAAAGAAATGATTAATAAACTTTGTCGTAGGTTCAAATGACGTTAATGTACATAGAGATTCTTAAGAATACTTTTCAAGTGGGTTGATGAGTTTAGGTTAAACAAAAATATATTGACAACAGCAGCAGCAAGTGAGGATGGTCTGGTCTGTGCCAAAACTCAAATTTGATTATTGGATATTATACTAATCAGATCATAATTTAGATCTTATTAGGTGTTACTTATAGTAAGTAAGTACAACTTGGCATAGTGTGCTTAGAAGCTAATTACCATCTAGAACATGTGACATCAACCGCAATGTTCCTTGTCTTTATAAGGCAAAGCAGTTCAAAGTCTGCTCCAAAACTAAAATTTAGGTGTACAAATATAATATCAAATTGTTCAGATGATATCATATATAATTTAATTTAATATTGCAAGAAGAAAAGAAAAGTCCTATAGAATTTTGGCCGGAAGATTATATTTGTCGAGAATCTGTTAAAAATGTCCGCGAGAGCTATATCAGTATTAGTGTATCGTCGAGTTTTTGTTTCAAGTTACCTCAAAAGTTTTCCGAATAATTGATTAACATTGCTCAAATGAGTATGTTAAAAGTAAAAATAATGTCGTAGATATGTTAGAAATTAGCAGACCAAATTATCATTGGTATTTTGTAAGAAAATACTTATTCAGATAGAAAAAACAAAATGTTGTAGGAGCCAATTGTCATCAACATGTTGGTCGATGGTAATGATAATATGAATATTTCTTACCTTTACTTGGTCAAAGTTTTTAATACTGCATATCGTTGCATATATCATCATAAAATAATAGATATCGTTTGATCAAATAACTAAGTAAAATATATATATATATATATATATATATATATGAAATTAAAGGGGAAAATTAAGGGATGATAACTTAGAAGGTGGTTAAGTAAATTCACTTATGAAGCACGTAAAGGTTGTCGAAGAAGTAGGAGGCATTAAGCAATGTTATGTATGGAGCTTTGGTTTTATGATCACGTTCTTTCTTAAAAACCCTAATTCTAACTTTACTTAAATGGCGTTGACGTACGTCTTCAATTTCTCATCCTCTCCACCTCCATCATGTGACCATGTTTTCTCTCAATCTTTCCGTAATTACTACTTTTCTCTTACGTTAAAAATGTTAAAAATTAAGAAAATTGGGATTTTGTTTGACGTTTCCTCTTTTCGTCGGTCAACATTAGTAATGGTTTGTTTAGTAAGTATGCTTCCAGCTCTTCTCTGTTTAATAAGAGTTTAAGTTAGAATAATTAAGACCTCCGGAGTTATTACATACGAAATGGTTCATGGTCTCAATGACGTTTTCTTGTTCATTTCTAGGTTTTTAATATTCCGTTTGAGATTGTTTTGGCAAAATACCCTTTGAAAACACTTTCTCTATTCTTGAAGAATATCACTCTAGGTTTCTTTCAGATAAATTAAGAAATAACAGGGAGAGTAATGATCTGTTAGGTTTCATATTAATAATTTTCATTAGAGGTTAAAAAAAAGTTAAAAGTAATATTAAAAATTCAAAATATTATTTTGGTGTAACATAAAATATTATTCCAATTGCATTATAATTTCCGTTCGAGATAGTTTTGGCAAAATTTTGGCCTCTGAGAGAAAGATCTATCAGAATCAATTCAACCCCCCCCCCATGGAAATACTTTCTCTATTATTTATACAAGAATAATAAATTTGGTTGATTGAAGGTTAAAAATCAAAAAAAAAAAAAAAAAAAAAATTTTAAAAATTGCATTAAAAATTCTAAAAAANTGCATTAAAGATTCTAAAATAGTATTTTGGTGTAACATAAAATTTTGCTAGAATGATAATCTTTAAAATGGAAGGAGTACTATTCAAATTATTAATTGAGAAAAAAAAAAGAAAAAAAAATGATGCATGATTAATTCCTTGAAAAATCAGAAATTTCGTACCACTTAATAAAAGTAAAACCTAGATTACTTTTCATGTTTGACCTCATCCACTCAAGGCCACTTTAAATCTTTAATTTCGGGTTTGCGGAAAGAATTATACAGTAAAAATCTGAACCACATATATGAAAAAAGCTGTACGTATAAATATAAGTAAGTACATGAATTTGACCTTTGACCAAAAATGACTTCTGTACAATTGTACAAAACGAGAAAAAGAAAACAGTATTATTAGCAAGTAGCCAAATTATTTAAAGCTGGAACTTTATTTATTCACAAAAGTAAAATAAATAAAAAGATAAAAGAGTAAAGAGAAATGATGAACAGAGAATGTTAGGATAACTTCAATATTACTCAAGCATATATTGAAGGAAGCACGCTTTCTCTCTCTCTCTCATATTTTTGTACCACTCTCTTTTCTCTTTTTTGTTTTCAGATATCTCCATGGGACCAACATTTACTTTCATTATTATTTCAACTTTTAAATGATTTTTTACAACCAATTAATTGTTTCGTTGTTTATATACATATGTTTGTGTTTTAGAATTTAATAGTATTAGAGAGATGGCCACAACGTCAAGTTATGTTTTTGGGTTCCTATCTATCTCTTAATCCCATTTATTATTATGGTTCGTTACGCTAAATTTTCACATATCCCAACTTTTACATGCTTTCGTGTTTCTGCATTTAACATATCGTAATTCTTTGAATAATAACACATCACCATAAAATATTTATTCCTTTATACGAAAACAATATTGAAGATACGTTATGCATGTGCATGTTATGTGATGTATTGTATATAAGCGCCGTACGGTTTAAGTACATAGTATCAGATAGAGAGAGCTACGTAATAGTATACTGTAACATCCAATATAACCATTTCGTCAACTGGATTGAACCGAAATTGAGACCGACTGATTTGGTAAACCGGAGTAAACCGCAATTAGATTAATGGATGACATTGAATTTGTCTTCTTCTTAATATTTATTACTACTATTAAGTAGGAGTATAAGATAAGTCGAAGTGTGAATTTTGGCAAATTCAAGAAACACGCTTCTGATATTCCTTCTGCGCCAAGATATTTCATTTGTTACTTAAATTTTTATATACCCAAATAATAATAATAGTATTAAAAAAGATGTTAATGCATGCGGTATCTGGACTGGAGGATTCTCTGTATTTCTTTTTAATATATACTTTAGTGCTCATAATATATATAGAGAGAGAAACAGACACCCACACCCAAAAATATTAGTAAAATAAATAAGGTGCATAGATTTGCACGTAGGTTACTGCATGTGTGGGATACTTGAGGTTTCAGGAACAAATGTCTCACTCTTGCCTTTCAAAATAAAATAAAAACTTAGTTGAATATTCAAAATGTATTAACACTTGGGACTTACTTGATTGAATGGTAAGTAGGAGTATTATTTATATACAAGAATAATAATAGTACTATATTATAGAGATATATGTGTAGTTCCACCAACAACTAGTCTGTATCGTTTAATCAATCTTATCTTCGTCTCCACCGTACGTTACCCGCCCAATCCAATTCCTCTCCTACGAGACACGTTGTTAAGATTCATATTTCAACCTATTATATTTTCTTTTCATGCCTTCTCACTTCTTTATTTCATTATACCATTACTGTACCATTACTTACACTAATTAGTTCCTTTTCAAAGCACTAATCAACTTTGCTACGTACTAAAATTTGTTAAACCATAAAATTTATAAACCACTTTCGCTTCAATTTCATTGGATACGGAGGAAATTCTCGATTAAGTTATGTTCATTCATACTTGAATATATCCTTATATTGCACTAATTAGTGCAATATAAATAGTATCATCTATGTTAGAAACAGACCCAAAACATAGTCCACAAAGCCCACAAAGCCCAACAACAATTGCGTTGGATCAGAACAAAACCTGCAATTTGTCTGCAAAAAGCCAACCTCCGTACAGCAGAAAACAGAGAGGCTCTCATTATGTTTCAGTCTGCAAACGTACAAGCTTTCAATCCCAAGGAGGTTAACCTAACTACAGCAACTTAACCCAACTTTGTGTAGTTTCTTTTTGACCGTTGTATAGTCTTTTACTCTGCTATCCTTATCCTCTTGTATTTAACAGAGAGTGACTCTTACAGTTTGTGTGTCATTCAAGTGAATGAAACTCAGTTTTTTCCTTCTCTCTTTTCTGTTCTTCAAACTCTTATATGGTATCAGAGCCATTCTAAAACCCTAACAGGTTGCTAATGGCGCAAGAAGAAGAAGCTTACCCGCTTCCTAGTCACGTTCATGTATCAAGCTCAGTAAATATCAAACTCATAGCTCAAAACTACCTTCTTTGGAAACCCCAGCTTGAGTCTCTCCTTTTCAGTCAAAAGCTACTCGGCTTTGTAGATGGTCGTGTTCCTCCACCTTCAGCAACTGTCACGGTGCAAGTAGGTGAAGTTCCAAATGTTGTTCCCAACCCCCGTCTGGAATCTTGGCAGTGCACAGACCACCTTGTCAAATCCTGGATCTTTGGCACTTTATCTGAAGAAGTGCTTGGTTTTGTGGTTGGCTTGTCAACATCTCAAGAGATCTGGGAAGCTCTTGCAGATCAGTTTAATCGAAGTTCTCTGGCTCATGTGTTTGAGCTTCAGAGAAGTCTGCAACTCTTAAGCAAAAAAGGCAAGAGTTTTGCAGACTATTGTCGTGAGTTTCGAACTATTTGTGACCAGTTGCGTGCTATTGGTCAACCAATAACTGAGTCAATGCAAATCTTCAATTTTCTCAATGGCTTGGGTAGGGAATATGATCCTATATGTACTGTGATACAACATTCTCTGTCTAGGTTTCCCACACCAACGTTCAATGATGTTGTTGCTGAAGTATATGCCTTTGACATTCGTATTCAATCATATGATGATACTGATTCCACCACACCACACATGGCATTTCAAGTTCAACAACACTCACACCATCAAGTGAATAATTAGTCTGACTATAACTCCTATGGGAGATCTCGTGGACGTGGTGCCTCCTCAAATCGTTCTGGACCCAACAGAGGTCGTGGTAACAGTTACACGTCACGAGGCAGAGGTTTCCCTCAACAGGTAAACTCATCATCCCATGACTCTCACAACACAGGACAGAGAACCATTTGTCAGATTTGTGGTCGTTATGGACACACCGCAGTAAGGTGTTGGAACAGATTTGATAATAATTATCAAGAGGATCCTGAACCACAAGTCCCTCCACAACAAGCCTTTACTGCCTTTCAGACTTCTGACTCTAATGGACAGGAGTGGCACCCTGATTCTGGTGCAACAACACACATCACAAGCAGAGTTGATGGTCTAACTCACTCAGCTCCTTATAATGGTGCAGAAAATGTAATGGTTGCAGACGGAAATCAGCTGCCTATAACTCATGTTGGATCTGCAAAGCTCACGGTCCCTACAGGTAGTTTGCCATTAAATGAAGTGTTGGTGTGTCCTTCTGTTCATAAATCTTTACTATCTGTTTCACGTCTCTGTGAGGATTATCCATGTGGTGTCTTTTTTGATGCTCAAAAGGTTTACATAGTGGATCTGGAAACTCAGAAGGTGCTAGCTCAGGGGCCAAAACGTGAAGGGTTATATGTGCTGGAGAACCAAGCTTACAAGGTCTTCTACTCAACTAGACAACAAGCTACTCATGTCTCCATATGGCATCTGCATTTGGGACATGCTAGCCAATATTTTCTCCAGCACCTTCGACAAGTTGACGCCATTCGCATCAATAAACACTCTATTCAACCCATTTGTGAGGCGTGTCAAATGGGGAAGAGTCTTAGCTTACCTTTTTCTGTTTCAGAGTCTAGCTCTCTTGAGCCATTAGATAAGATTCACTATGACTTATGGGGCCCATCCCCAGTTGTGTCTGTACAAGGGTTCAAACATTATGTGCTCTTTGTCGATGATTTCTCTTGATTCAGTTGGATATATCCGTTAAAACTCAAGTCAGACTTCTATGATGTGTTTCTTATGTTTCAAAGACTAGTTGAGAACCAATTTGACAAGAAAATCAAAGTCTTCCAAAGTGATGGTGGCGGTGAGTTTATCAGCAATAGATTCAAATCTCACCTATCACAATCTGGTATCAAACAACAATTGTCTTGCCCTCACACGCTCCAGCAAAATGGTTTGGCCGAGAGGAAGCATAGACACATTACTGAACTTGGATTGTCAATGTTGTTTCATGGAAAAATTCCTTTGAAATATTGGGTTGAAGGGTTTTACACAGCCAACTACCTCAGCAATTTACTCCCCTCTTCGGCTCTGCAATATCAGACTCCTCATGAAGCACTCTTCAAACAAAAACCTGAGTATTCTGTACTTCGAGTCTTTGGCTCTGCTTGCTATCCGTGTCTCAGACCTTATGGTGCCAACAAGTTCGAACCACGATCTCTGTAGTGTGTATTTTTGGGCTACAATGCAGCCTTCAAAGGCTATAGATGTTTGTATCCACCCACAGGAAGAGTTTATATCACGTGTAGTGCCATCTTTGATGAATCAGTCTTCCCATTTGATAAAAAGTATAAGCATTTGGTCACTCAGTACTCAACACCCTTGTTGTAATCTTGGCAAAGTGCTAATCCGTGTCCCCCAAGACCTGTTCCTGCAAGTGTGATAGCAGTTTCATTACCACCTCCAAGACCTGTACCAGAAATTCCAGCCACTTCATACTCCACTGCAGATTTCAATATTGATCATGAAATTATGGCAGATGATGAGTCTTCCCAGTCACGTCATTCCAATGCCAATTCTACTCAAGAATCAGGAATATCAGAACCGATGCCTCCTCCTGATGTTATTGAAACAGTTGTATCTGCACCAACAAATGTGCATCCGATGCAAACAAGAGCAAAAGCTGGTGTCACAAAACCAAATCCTCGCTACCTACTACTTACTACGACCTACACTGAACCCCGTACAGTGACAGAAGCACTCAAAGACATCAAGTGGAATGATGCAATGCATGAGGAAATTGAAGTTCAACATGCAAACAGAACTTGGCACTTGGTCTCACCAACATCTGATATGAATATTCTCGGCTGCAAATGGGTTTTTAGAGTCAAATTAAAACCTGATGGCACCATTGACAAGTACAAAGCCAGACTTGTTGCAAAGGGCTTCAATCAAGAGGAAAGTATTGACTACTTAGAGACGTTTAGTCCCGTGGTCAGAACATCAACAATCAGAGTTGTACTCAGTGTTGCTACAGCAAAACAATGGTCCTTAACACAACTAGATGTCAAAAGTGCTTTCCTTCATGGGGACATTCACGAAGATATCTATATGCATCAACCACCTGGATTCATCGACTCTCAATACCCCTCTCATGTTTGTAAGTTGGACAAAGCTATATACGGACTAAAGCAAGCCCCAAGAGCCTGGTTTGATAAGTTCAGTTCATTCTTACTAGAATATGGGTTCAAATGTAGTATTGTAGATCCGTCCTTGTTTGTTTATCATCATCATGGTCACACTCTGGTCTTGTTGCTTTATGTTGACGATATTATCTTAACTGGTAGTGATTCAAAGCTCTTTCAACATCTGATTGCTGCTCTCAGTTCAAAATTCTCAATGAAAGACCTTGGCTGCCTTTACTACTTCCTCGGTATTCAAATTGATTACACACCAACAGGAATGTTTCTGCATCAGACAAAGTATATAGAGGATATACTTGCTCAAGCTGGCATGTCATCGTGTAATCCTATGCCCACTCCACTACCGGTTCAACTTGATCGTACACCTCATGGATCACTTCAGAAGTCTAGCCGGTAAATTGCAGTATTTAACCATCTCAAGACCTGATATACAATTTGCTGTCAATCTGATTTGTCAACAAATGCACCAGCCTACTCAATCAGACTTTGCCTTGTTGAAACGCACTCTGAGATATATTCGAGGAACCTCTTCCATGGGTTTACATCTTCATCGATCAGATAATCTATCAGTCATGGCCTACAGTGATAGTGACTGGGCTGGATGCAAAGAAACTCGATGTTCTACCATATGTTTTTGTACCTTTCTGGGTCCAAACATTGTGTCATGGTGTGCAAAGAAACAAGACTCGGTCTCTCGCTCATCAACTGAAGCTGAGTATCGAGCTATGTCTGAAACTGCTGCAGAACTTACCTGGCTTTCTTCTCTACTTCGTGATCTTCATGTCTCTCAGTCTGGTCCAGCAATTCTGCACTGTGATAACTTGTCCTCGGTTCATCTCAGTACAAACCCTGCCTTGCACAAACGCTCAAAACATTTTGAACTTGACTGGCATTACATCAGAGAACGTGTAGCATTGGGTTTTGTTGAGACAAGACACATTCCCTCAGCATTACAAACTGCAGATGTGTTTACCAAGTCTCTTCCTCATGAAGCGTTTATTCACTTAAGGACCAAACTTGGTGTTGGGCCTCTTCCCACCACAAGTTTGAGGGGGAATGTTAGAGACAGACCCAAAACATAGTCCACAAAGCCCACAAAGCCCAACAACAATTGCCTTGGATCAGAACAAGACCTGCAATTTGTCTGCAAAAAGCCAACCTCCGTACAGCAGAAAACAGAGAGGCTCCCATTATGTTTCAGTCTGCAAACGTACAAGCTTTCAATCCCAAGGAGGTTAACCTAACTACAGCAACTTAACCCAACTTTGTGTAGTTTCTTTTTGACCGTTGTATAGTCTTTTACTCTGCTATCCTTATCCTCTTGTATTTAACAGAGAGTGACTCTTACAGTTTGTGTGTCTTTCAAGTGAATGAAACTCAGTTTTATCCTTCTCTCTTTTCTGTTCTTCAAACTCTTATAATCTAGACTCGAATGATAAAGTCTACATATTTTAATAATATCAGTATTCACTATACTCCAAACATCATCAATAATCAATAATATAATCTAGCCTAACTCATGTTTAAATAAATCGATATTTGAAGGCGCTCTATGTCTAAGAATTTTATAAACTGGCTAGCATCCGCGAGACTATTTTTGCCTTGGTTTGCAAGGATGTGTCTTGTTGCACTTGTGAATATTTTGTTTCTTGACATTATTTTCAGTTTCAATACGCTCATTATTCTAACATTAAGATATTTCATGTAGAGTTTCGCTTAAGATCATTTTTAGCGAGACTTTCTAAGTTTAGCTAAGTGATAGATATAAGACCATCTCCAATAGTTGCTTTCATATTTTTCTTTAAAAATGAAGTTCTTTATAAATGAATGAAGGGTTTGCTCCAATAGTTTACTTCATTTCTTGCTTCAAATTGATATTTTAATAATATTTTGATATAATATTTTATTAATATATATACTTAATCCAGATATATTAATTTTAAGTATACACTCAATAATTATATAAAAATAAATAACAAATATATAGTATACTCAGAATAATTATGTACTTTTAATTTATATCTTGCTATTTATTTACGCAATATGTTTTTGTATACTGTATTATAATATATATTAATGTTGCATTTTATATTTTTTAGTTATATTTATTAGTCATAAATTCATAAAAATTATTGTTTCTGACACTATTTCAACTTTTTTTCTTTTTCATCCTACTCTAAAATTTTAGTTTTGTATAAAATAATAAAACAACAAAAATTAAGAGGTCATTTTGCAAAAAAAGAAGTCTTATTCAAAAAATAAAGGAAGAAATGAAGATCCTTCAAATTTAAAGAAAAAAATAGAGATCTTCAAATTTGAAGAGAGATTTGAAGCACCATTGGAATGAGTTTTCCTTCAAATATAGAGTTTGAAGAGAGATTTGAAACACCATTAGAGATACTCTAAGGCATATGGTCGTTGTAATTTAGTGTAAAAAAAATTCTTACCTTATATAGAGTACCTATATCTATACCACAGCTATACCATCTAATACAATGAATGATTACTTTTTTCCTATATGGTATTAGAACTAAATAGGTTTAATCTATTCATTTATGTTTTTCCGCCGCTAACCCCTCTCTCTTCTTGCTGAAACCTCCGCTTCTTTTTCTCCTCTGATTCTTGTACACCTTTTTTTGTTTCTCATTCTCTTACTTGTTCTCTCTCACAATGTCAAATGATTCTACTGCTGATACTGTGTCCGTTTTTAATCCCACAAATCCACATAGCACACTTCTCTCTATCAATATGTATGGTGTCAACAAACTCACCAATCAGAATTTTCTGATGTGGTGTTCCCAAGTTCGAGCTCTCCTTGAAGGTCACGAGCTGCAACAATTCATCGATGGATCTCCAGCTATACCATCTCCCACGATCGTGACTGATGGCATCTCCTCCGCTAATCCTGCATATGCATCTTGGCGTCGACAAGATCGTCTTCTTTACAGCTCCATCATTGGTACCATATCCTAGTCCGTCCAATTTGTTGTTTCCATCGCCACCACAACGAAAGAATTCTGGGACAGCCTCTCTGAAGTGTTTGGCAATCCCACCAAAGGTCAAATTTGTCAACTTAAGTATCAAATTGGAACATGTGTCAAAGGAACAAAGATAATGATAAAGTATCTCCAAATGATAAAAGCTAAGGCTGATGATCTTGCCTTACTTGGGAATCCTTTAGATCCAGAAGACCTCACAAAACAGATTTTGGATGGACTTCCTGAAGAATACAAACTGGAGATTGATGCTATAATGGTCATGATCATACTATTGCCTACACGGAGCTATAGTGTCCATCAATCGTGAAGCAATGACCCTCTGCACAAACACGGTCTCAGAATCTCCTATTGTTACAAATGTTGAAAGCGCATCAAATATTGAAGAAAAAAAGTTCTATCAACATCATATCACACATCACACCAGTTCCAATACACTTTCTTACGTTCTTTCGGAGTTACATGTAGGTTCCACACTCATGTCGACACCACATCACCAACAATATCCACCAACAGCTACTGCTACAACATCCCAATCGAATGCCATTCTATCTTCCTCTCCAATTCCAGATTTGTCTCCGAGTGTGTCACCACTTCCAACTGAAGCGCTCAATTTGCTCCATGTATCAGATGAGATTCAACTGCATGAGTTTTCACCAAAGTCACATGATCGTCATGTGATCGGGCCATCATTTTCACCATCGGTTACACCTCCACGTCGTAGTAATTGCACCAAGAAACTAGTGCAGAAACTGAACCTCCACACCACTACTACAGCTGATCCGAACTTCATACCAAAAACTATAGCCAAGGCTCTCAAAATTCCACACTGGCAACAAGTCATGCTTGATGAGATCAATTCTCAGATACAAAATCATACTTGGGATCTTGAACATTATGCTATTGTATCTAGATTTGTTGGCTGCAGATGGGTGTTCACTATAAAGCATAAACATGATGGCTCCATTGAGCGATAAAGTCTCACCTTGTGGCTAAGGGATGTAACCAACATCCTGACATTGATTATAAAGAAACCTTTAGTCTAGTGGTGAAACCTGCCACGATACGTATTGTGCTCAGCGCCCCATAACTCGTTCATGGTCTCTCTGCCAACTAGATGCTAACAATGCCTTTCTACAAGGCAACCTTAAAGAAGATGTCTCGATGACATTGCCACCTGGGTTTATCAACAAAGACAATCTTGGAGCTCTCTGTCAGCTCTGCAAAGCCATTCATGGCTTTAAACAAGCTCCCCGAGCATGGTGCAATGAGCTTGGAAGGAAAAAACTTGTGCAAAATCCGTCTAGAATATTTGGAATTGGCATTTCTCTATGGGCTTGATTGATAGCGCATTTTGTTAAACTTAATGTTTTTTTAAAAACCAATCATGTTTTATTATTTGAGCATTAAAGAGAACATAATGCTCTCTAAATGCTTCACACCTTAATATTCCTAATTAAATAGATTGATTTTTAAACACATATTAAAAAAACATTGAATAATCAATTATATATGTATAATTTTGTTGTACTACATATTTTTCCATAATTCTGAACCAATAGTAATTCAATATATTCAATTAATATTTTTGAAATTTGTAATTCATAGTAATTAATTGATCAAATTTGCATAGAAAATTTTTTAAGAAACAGATCTTTAAGAAATAATCAAAACTTAGTAGAAAATTAATCTTTAAGGAAGGAAGTATAATTTTTCTTAAAATAGAGCATTAAACACTCTTAAAATAATATTTTACTCTTATTATTAATATTCTATAAATAATATTAAAAAATTTGTAATATCTAATTTTGTAATTTTAATAGCAAATGGCCACTACTATTCCAATTAGAACTAGCTTATAGTGTCTTTTATGCCTATACGAAAGAGCATATAGTGTATATTCCTTAATATTATATGTCAATGATTTACGAATCAGACCCTCTTCAGTGAGCCTCTTGTAAGATCCACATGTTATTTGTGGCACATGCAATTAGTGTTCTTAATACAATACATGTATCGTTTTGTAGAATGTAATAATTCGTTATGTTCCTTCTCTTCAAGATGTTTATGACAACTAAGTTCATATCGAGATTAGTCGGATTCGTCTCTATTATTATCCAAAGTTGTGTATATTTCCTAGTACGAGACCTATGTGTCATCTGCATAAGGTGCACTTGTTCTTCCGATCGAAGCATTGATGGACTTTGAAGTTGCATCAGCTTTTAGCATAGTGTTTTATGGTTCAAAGTATATGCATCATTTTAATATTGGCTAGTACTTTAATGGCTAGATTTAATCTCAGACCATAAACATATACTACTATATAATTAATTTGCACTATTTTTAGAATGCAACTTTTTACGTAATATCATATTAAATATATGTGTATATATGTGTGGTTTAATATAAGAAATTGGAGATCAAATAGCAAGGTGGCGTGTTAAGAAGTGTCCAATAAATGTAGAAGTATAAAATAAAGTCAAGTAATGTTACACGAGAAGGATTAAACCTCAATCGTTCAAGTCAATTCTTAAAGCAGTAAATCAGGCGAATATGGAGACAGTGATGATTGTCCTCATCACATCAAGATTTTTATATATTTTAGAGATTAAAAATCATAATGAGATATTCAAATGAAATAGGTTCAAGCCTTGAACAGTACTTAACGTATCAATGTAACATACAACAAAATAGGTCACGTGAGTCAGCCCCTAAGTACACGTCACTGCAGTTACGAGGCGAGCTTTGAGTGGACTCCGCATGCGTCAAGCAACAACATATCTCTCTTTTTCTCTTTTTTACTAAATTTTATTACACATTTGGTCAGTTTTATATAGTATTATATTTAATACGTAGTCTTATTTAATCGATCTCCATATGTTTTATTTACATTAGAATATCACATTTAAACTTATTACTATTTTTAACAAACCTAACACCTAAACTAGCATTTAATTATGTCCTCTCCTTCTAAATTTGTCTCGTTGCCAATAAGAAATACTTCATTAATTATAAATCCCATCATTTTACGCCAAAGGTATGAGCTAGATATAGAGATTGGCGATGTTCTAAGTTGATTGAAATGCACATTTTCGTGGAGGTAACTTGGAAATAAATATAAAATAATAGTATTGTTTACAGACAACCGCGTGAGGTTGCTTTACTTGTTTTCTTCCCAAAAGTTGTTATAAAATCCAATTTATAATTATTATTCAGAGAACCTGTTGGTTATAAATCTTACGTGCTCTCTACCTTTTGCATGCATGGCTGATATCTTAAAAAGTTACAATATACTATTAAATTAGGGTTTGTTCCTACAAACACTCTATCGCATATACGTACATATATGTAAATACGGTCAGAAGCAAACATTGCGTATATGGATTTCCATGTTGTTATACAACAGACACGTTCTTGCCTTGTACGTATTTTTCAACACACGTGTGCGACTTCAAAGCACAAACTCCTTTTTTTTTTACATTTAAATTGAAGATCGTGTGATGACTAGAAGCTTCAATTATTCCCATTTGTTAAATAAGGATTTATGTTTTGGTAATACAAAATCTATAGTGATCGTTGCGGGCTAGTTTATGGTCTTTGTGAGATAAAATTGAAGGTTAATTAGTAATGGATCAAAAAAATTCTAATAATATATATATATATTCCATATTAGATAATTATTCTTGTTATTTTGGGGAATTTCAAACTTTGTGAATAAAACTCAAGATAATATGGTAACCCTGATTGATTACTCTTTACTAAAAGTTACTACTTAATTTTTTTTTGTCTATAGCCATAGTCCATAGACTACCTATGGCTAAATAATAAATCTATGATTAAAGTCAAAAAAAGTTATGTAGCCCTTGGACTAGCTAGACAGACGAATTAATGAATAAATTTCAGTAACGTTTATAAAAACAAAAACTATTGAAAAATCTCAAATTCCGACGAAAAAATGTCACAAAGTATACGTTTATAAATTATACTCCAATTCTTGTTATGAAGTACTATAGTTGGCAATATATCATTACGCCATTACATCTAACTAGCATTAGTTAGCAAAATTTAGAATTCGTAGGGTTTGAGATAACAATTAAACTCAAAGCATGATAGATGGATTAGTTAGCTTTTGACGTCCTCATTATTGTCAAATTTCATACCATACTAATTGTGTCAACATCTCTACCATCCACGTATGAACCCTTAACGGCGCAATATTCCATGTGTTGAATTTTGATATTTTCATGATTTATTTAATAGTCAACGGCAAATAGTAAGGCGGAATATTATTATCTTCCAACTCATAAAGAAGGTGAAGAGAATCTTACAGCGTGTAATAAAAGAAGACACGTGGCAAAAGGAGGAGAGAGACGTGCACCACTTAAAGGGAACAACAAAATCTGTCTACAAACTTCCCAGCAAAAAGTGGGTCCCGTTAATTCTTAACAATCTTCCCACTTTAACTGATTCGATCTTCGTTTAGTAGAGTGAACGGATGGTATTCTCACGGTCCCATTTCTTTTCCTTTCCTTTTTCAATTTTATGCCAATTTCTCCTATTTTTAAAGTTCATTTTACACTTTTCTAGTTTTGAAATTTGCAATTGTTTTCTAGGAAAGCCAAGCATGATTTTGAAATATATTATTCCGTCCGTTAATTAAAAAATAGTACTATATAAAAGCATCTCTTATACATGGAATCTATCGACTATTGGACTATTACAACATCTATATGGTAAGATGTCTGTTTCGGAAAATAATCCAAATTTTTGGATTGATTATTTTAACCCTGATGTTTTAAGTATTTGATTAATCACTATATCAAAGATATTTTCATGGAATAATAAAATAAAGCCTTATGATTTCAACAAGTTTAGTTACTAAATGTTATGTCGATCTCTACCTAATCCATTTTTGCAATTAAATGTCTTAACTCTTAACCATGTATATAGAGCTCTTATTGCTTTAGAAAATTACACATATAGATCAAAGATAATGTACAATAAAAGTCGGAAAAAAATAAAAGCAAAGGTAGATAAGACATGAAAGTGTTAAAACTTTTTTAGAAAAAGAAAACATAATGAGTTAGCTTGAAGTAGTTGGAATCACGTGGTGGCCTCACCAACAAACCAAAGCGACAAGGTCGTAAGAGTTGAGGTGGCAGCGGCGAAGCAAAGGCACGTGATAACGGCGGCGAGTGTGTGAAACCGAACACGAGACGTCTTCTTTCTCTGTCGTTGCCACGTGTCGACCATCTTTACGTTGTTTTGATCATTTTGTCTAATTAATACTCGTAATTGATCTGTCAAATCGAACTGTTATGTGAAAGATGCCAGTTTGAAGGTTTCCGATTAATAAATTCTACTACTAGTAAAATTAGAACCATAATTAAGGCTTGAAACTAGATAGCTACAAAGTCATGCAGTTTCGGCTTTAGACCACCCATGCAGGAGCAGAAAGGTTATGTTGCGTGTCGAATTAGGGATGCAGATCATTTGCTAACAACTCATTTAAGCACCTTACTATTATTAAGGGTGACTAAATTAATACCCTTAAGTTTTTATTTATTTTTATTTTTTTTGATAGAAGTTTTTATTTATTTGTTACTCCTTTCTTTCATTATATTTGATATTTTATGTTTTTTATACAAATTTAATAAATCATTAAAGAAAAATTATTGATATAAACAGATTTTATCACAAATTATAAAATAATCTAACTAATCAAAAATTAATCTGCATAATTCAAACAGAAACAAATTTATCGTGAAGGATAATACAATTAGTTTGTGTGTTGGTGAACGGTGGATGGTACCTTCCTTTTCTTCTTGCCGTTGTTCGCTTCATATATGGGCAGAGACAAGTTCGAGCTGAGTTGGATAACGCCATGGTATTGAATTTGGTTGTCTAAGACTCTCCAGTAGCCTTTCTTTCTCTCGGTGGTGGTGTACGAGTCTCTCCAGCAGTAGAGGTTCCAATTTGAACTTGGGTGTCATCCGGCGTTGGTTCTAGTCTCCCCTCTCTCTTGCATGAGGCTTTTTCACTCATTCGGAGCTTCAACATGGATGATGGTCTGAACCCACTCTAACGAAGGAGTCGCTATAATGTCTTACCGTTTTCAACTTGTTCACTGGTGACTTATACACTCCTTGACTCGTGACCTGTATTTTCTTCGTTTTTCTTTAAATCGGCTTTTAAATGTAGTATCTTCTGGTTTAGTTCAGGTCTAGTCCCAGTAATAGTTTAGGTAGGATTATTATTGATAGGCTCTAATTTATTAGTTCTTTTAGGTTGAGGTTTGGTTGCATATCATGTTCGATCTATAGTCGTTCTCCACCTTATTAAAGTTCTTCCACGTTAAGGTTTGATGCACTTTTTATTTGCATAGTCAATTCTCGATCAAAGTTTGGTATCTTCTTAAATTCTAGGCGTTAACCGATTGTTTTTCTTCGACTTCGCCACTTTTGGAAGATGTGGGAGTTCTAAATCAAGTCAATTCAGTTCCATAGATCTTCATTTGAGAGATGCTCTAAATTACTATAGGAGGTCTTGTCTTCCATTTTGGCTGTGTGGTGCTTTTTGGGTGTCTTTATTCTATCAGTCTGAAGAATTATTTGTCGGGTCTAGTCTATAATATATTTTTCTTACATGTTTTTGCGGTTGGTATTTTCAGCTTTCTTTTTCTAGTTTTAGTAGTTTGGGGATATTTTTATATTGCGCCAACATTTGTATTTCTCATATGTATCTTTTATTTGCCTTTAAATCAAAATTTTTAATGAAAAATATATTTATACATATAAATGGTAAATTAGGTTTTTCAATAATATATTATATTTTTGTAAAATAAAATTAAAATCTAAAAGAAAATTACATTGAAAGAAGATACTAGTACATATGATCCGACCAAAAAAAATACTAGTATGATATATAGTAAAAATACTAGTTGTCAACGGCAATATAAATATAGACCACAAAGATCAATTCATTAGCCAAATTCTCATTTAAATTTTGTAGGTGATGGGATTCAATCCTTAATGTGTGTATATCTATTTTTAGTGAACTTACCATCAGCCACTGGACTAAAAGCTACTTACTAAAAATCCAACTATTTGTTACCTAAAAGGTAAACATCAACTATGTTGGAATTTTTTTCAAAATGTTATGAATTAAATAAATGAACTGTATATATGTTGTCTGTAAAACCAAATGCTCGTTTGGATTAGATGCTGAAAACTTCACTCTTATTCAATGCAATACGAATGGCTTTTATAGCCTTTACAACAACTGAAAACTCCTAAAAAACTGCAGAGAAACAGAACTTCTACTGCAACTACTTTAACCGAAATCATGGGACATTATTTGAATAAGTAAATGTCAAACGACTTGTTCCACAAACGACTTTATTCCAGCTCCTATCTTCTTGTGTTAACCACTTCCAACAAACCCTCCCTAAGCTAAACTTGGTTCTCAAGTTGCAGCTTATCAGCGACTGAGCAAACTCCAAGCTTGCTTCTTAATTCTTCAAACGTTTCCCGCTTAAATGCCTTCGTGAAAATGTCTGCCATTCACTTGTACCACAATGCTCGAGGCTTATAACTCCTTCTTTGACAAGATCACGCAGGAAATGAAACCGAACTCCAATGTGTTTACATCTTCCATGAAAAACAGGGTTTTTAGACAGCTTGATAGTTGATGTATTGTCACAGAGAATAACTGTACTTCCCTTCACATTGTGTCCCAACTCTTCCAAGATCCTTTTGAACCAAACTGCCTGACAAGCACAGATGGATGCAGCTACGTACTCAGCCTCTGTAGTGGAGAGAGTAACAATTGGTTGTTTCTTAGATAACCATGCCACTGCAACTCCATCCATAAGAAACACATAACCAGACGTACTTTTCTTGCTATCAAAATCTCCGGCAAAATCACTGTCAGTGTAAACTGACACTTCTCCTGTTCCTCCCCGCTTGTACCATATTCCAAAGTCCACAGTGCCTCTTAGGTATCTCAAAACCCTTTTTGCAGCTTGCAAATGAAGAGAAGTTGGCTTAGACATATATCGACTGAGAATGCTTACAGAGAATTGCAGATCCGGTCGAGTTGTGGTGATGTACATGAGACTCCCTATGATTTGCTTGTAGAAAGTCTCATCTACTCGTTCTCCTTCATCGTCTAAGTCCAGCTTGCTCCCAGGTATCATTGGACTGCATACGGAGTTGCAGTTTTCCATATCAAAACGCCTCAAAACCTCAAGAGCATACTTCCCCTGAGAAATATGAATCCCATGTGGTGTCTGCAGCACCTCGATCCCAAGGAAATATCGCATCTTTCCAAGATCGATCATGTCAAACTCTCTCATCATTGACTTCTTGAAGTTTTCCATCATCAAAACATTATCTCCTGTGTAAATCAGATCGTCAACATAAACACTGACATAGAGAGAGTTACCATGATTGCTTGTCTTGAGAAACAGAGTTTCTTAATTCTGAGATTTCTCAAAGCCTTCTTTAACAAAGTACTCTTCAATCCGGCTAAACCAAGCTCTTGACGCTTGTTTTAAACCGTAGAGTGCCTTATGGAGTTTGTAAACCTTATCCTCTTCGCCTCTAACTTCATATCCCTTAGGCTGCTGTGTATAAACATCTTCTTCTAGAACTCCATGGAGAAAGGCTGACTTGACATCTAACTGATAGATGTCCCAAGCTTTCCTTGCAGCAGTTGACAAGATGGTTCTGATGGTGTCCATTCGAGCCACTGGTGCATACACCTCTGTGTAGTCAATCCCATGTTCTTGAGAGTAGCCTTTTGCCACTAAGCGAGCCTTGAACTTGCTCACTTCTCCGAGTTCATTTAGCTTCGTTTTGTAAAGCCACTTAACTCCAATGCACTTTGCTTCTTCAGGTAACTCTGTTAGCTCCCATGTCTGGTTTTTTTCAATCGAATGTATCTCCTCATCCATGGCTTCTCTCCACTTGAGGCTTTTCTCTGCTTCCTCAAACGTAGAAGGATCAGATGGATTTACCTCTACCATATTGACTTCCTCTTCATCGTTATCAGCTTCATTTCTGGTGATGTAGTCATTCAGGTATCGTTGTCGTCTTATTACTCGACCCTCCCTGATTCTTGTCGAGGATTCAGCTTGAGCTTCCTCTGTGGGTTGCTCTTCATCATTGCCTTCCTCTCCTTCAACTTCTTCATCACTTTCTTCCCATATATGGCCATCATCATTCCATGACAGATCGGATTCATGAGGCTCATGATCTTCTTTCCAGTCCCATCCTTTTGTTTCCCCAAATATCACATCTTTGCTTACTGTTATCTTCTTGGTTTTCAGATTATACAGCTTGTAGCCCTTCGATTCTTCTGAGAAGCCAAGTAGTACGCAAATAGTGCTCTTATCGTCAAGCTTTCCTTGTTTCTCATCAGGAATGTGAACGTGTGCCAAGCTTCCCCATACTCTGAAATGCTCTACACTCGGCTTGACACCATTCCAGGCTTCTTAAGGAGTTACATCTTTTACTGAATGAGTGGGACAACGGTTTAAGATGTAGAAAGCCCAGTTAACAGCCTCTGCCCAAAATATCTTTGGTACCTTTCTCATCGAGAGCATGGACCTCACCATGTTCATAACAGTGCGGTTTTTTCTTTCTGCGACACCATTCTGTTGCGGGGTGTATGACGTGGTCAGCTGCCTGCAAATTCCCTCCTCCTTACAGAACTCAGAGAAATCTATTGACGTGTATTCTCCTCCACGATCGGTTCTTAAGAACTTAATCTTTTCTCCTGTCTCTGTCTCGACCTTTTTGTTAAATGCTTTGAACAGACCAAATGCTTTTGATTTCTCCTTCAGAAAGTAAGCCCAAGCCTTTCTGCTATAATCATCGATGAAGCACAGGACATACCTTTTTCCACTTGTGGTGATGGGGCTGATGGACCACAAATGTCAGAGTGCACAAGCTCAAGAATTCCTTTAGCTCTCCACGTGCTTTTCTTGGGGATAGGATTTCTTGATTGCTTTCCCACTAGACAATCTTGACAGGTAAAGCTTTGTGCATCAAAACTTGGGAGGCCACGTACCATCTTCTTATTCTGCAATGTCTTCATGCCCGTGTAACTTAGGTGTCCATAGCGCTCATGCCAGAGCTTTCACACATCTTCTATAACAGTTTGTAGGCATCTCTGCTGTTTAGATTCTGCTCCATCATTGGTTTCATCAAACAGCATAAACATCATATTTCTGCTCATCTTGCTCTCTGCAATTAACCCCTTCTCATCATGATACAGCTTGCAAGCTCCCTTCCGTATGATGATTGTCACATCTTTCTCTTGAAGCTGTCCCAGGCTCAACAGATTATTTTTGAGCTCTGGGATGTAGTACACTTCGCTGATGTTGTATGCTGCACCGTTAAAAGTCAGCCTCATATTTCCTTTCCTAGTGACTTCCAATCTCTTATCGTTTCCCAGCTTCACAGAGTGATTGAACTCTGCATTCATGTTTGAGAACAGTTCCTCATTTCCACTCATATGGTTCGAAGAACCTGAGTCAAGAAACCAAGCCTTCTTCCTCATCTTTTCTTGATCTTCAGTGTATGTCATCAGTAGCATCTCCATGCTTGATTCAGTATCTTCTTTAATCTCCTCAACATACGCCATTAACAACGTCTCCTCTTCCTGATCTGCGAAATTTGCTTCTTCTTCCCACTTTGGACATTCGTTTCGAAAATGTCCGAGACGGTGGCACTTATAGCACTCCACTGTGCTTTTGTCAAAAAACATCCTCCCTCGGCCTCGTCCTCTGCCTCTGCCTCTCGTTCCAGATCCTCTTCCATGTGTGACGTTTAGTACATGATCATCACCTTTCTCAGATTTCTTGAACTTCTGCTCATGCACAGTTAACGAGCTCTGTAGTTCATCAAGTGAGATGTTCTCAATATCCTTAGACTCTTCTATGGACACCACCACGTACATGAATCTCTTACTGAGAGTCCTGAGAATCTTCTCCACCACCTTGGAATCCTTCATGTCTTCTCCGTTGCTTCTCATTTGATTGGTGATTGCTAAGACACGGGTGAAGTATTCTTCTACATTCTCAGTTTCCTTCATTTTGAGAATTTCAAACTCTCTTCTCAATCTCTGCAACAAAGATTTCTTCACTTTCTCATTTCCACCGTATTTTCTCTTCATCGAATCCCAGATGACCTTAGATGTCTTCCTGTCCAAAATCTGCTCAAACGTCACTCTATCGATGGACTGATAGAGGTAGTGCTTGACCTTGTGATCATTCGTCTTGGCATCATCAAGTTCTTGACGTTGCTCTCTCGTCAGCACTGTGTTTGTTGCAGGCTCTTCAAAACTGGTCTCCACGATTCTCCATAGCCCCTTTGCTCTGAAGAAATTCTCCATGACCTCGCTCCAGTGGTCCCAATGTCCATCAAGCTTAGGAAGTTTCATCTTGTCGTCACCCATCTCTCTTTCTCACTTTAGTTTCGAAGCTGCGGCTTCTTTTCTAGTTTTCAATATCTAGCGAGCTCTGATACCACTTTGTAAGATTAAATGCTCGTTTGGATTAGATGCTGAAAACTTCACTCTTATTCAATGCAATACGAATGGTTTTTATAGCCTTTACAACAACTGAAAACTCCTAAAAAAATGTAGAGAAACAGAACTTCTACTGCAACTACTTTAACCGAAATCATGGGACATTATTTGAATAAGTAAATGATAAACGACTTGTTCCACAAACGACTTTATTCCAGCTCCTATCTTCTTGTGTTGACCACTTCCAACATTGTCGATGTTATTTTATATTAAATTACGAGTTATTTGTAGAGTACATGAGACAAAGCTAACTCATGTGGCATTATTTCAGTTGATGTTTTCATTATCATTTGTATTATATTAGGAAAATAATAATAGCAATGGAATATAGATGATCAAATGATCAAAAATATGAAGTAATTTTAGTCTAATGACATGTAGTATGTCTATTAAAGACATGCATCGTTACACAACTAGATATTGAATTTTATTGTCTATATTATGTAAGATTTTAGCTAATAAGCCGGTTAGTTATAGTCAAATCCGACAAAAGAAAATATCTAAAATTTTAAAAACGAGATGAAAAAATTAAGAAAGAAGTAAAATATAAATTTAACAAAAGAAAAATAATAAAACAACGGACAATTAGTTAACCAAGGAAAATAATAGAAGAAAAACCACCAAAATTGTCATACTGATTTTTTTTTTCTGATAAAAAGGATATTCCAATTGTATCTCACTATTAGTCAACATTATTTCTTATTCGTAGATGATGTATGTTGATATTTAAAAAAAAGTTATTTGTATGTTGATATTTGCATGAATTTTATAGGATCATGGACTAATCATTTTCTATACAGACATACACAGGCTGTTACAAATGCGAAAGATAAATGATTAGTGAGTTCATGCACTAAAGGATATTATAAGATAAGTAATATAATGGGGTATATATATATATATGTGTGTGTATAGCCAAAACATAACATTTTATTCACATTTGGTTATACACTTCAGGAAAATATTTTTAGTCAAACTATTTTAATAACTTTATTCATCCTAGTTTGATTCCGAACAATCATATTACTGCATATAATGAATTATAAAAATATCGATCACAAATAAATATTAGTAACTTATATGGAACACTCTTCCTGGGACAAAACGGTTGTGGTCGGGTGGTTGTGAGACGGATCCAGACATTTCCATGTTGTGGGTTTGATCCCCCTAGCACTTGAAACTACTTCATAATTTGTTTAGTTATTTAAGGGTTACTGAATATTATTACTTTAGTCATACATGGACACTACTTCAGATTTACCTGTTGAGCTTATTTCTTTATGTGACTGTCAAGTTTATCCGGTAAGTTTTGGATCCCTATACGGATATAGGTACATGTTTACTACCCATTTATAAAATTGGTGGTGAGGGTCTACCCATAAATATTATTACCCCTAAAAGAATACTGGCTCCTCCCATAAAATTAAGGAACTCCTTAGTTAAAAAAAAAAAAAAAAAACACTCTTCGTGGTTTCTAGGCTTGCTAAATGTTAACAATTTAGCTTTTCACTTTTCATGTTGAATAGTTATATTTTATGATTAAAGTAGAAAATTAAAAATAAAGCAATAATAATAAAATTGAATTTCCCGTTTCTTTAAAGAGAAGTAACTAACAACTAAAGCATTTAGATATGTATAGATTCATATAAAGGATAAATCTTGTAAGAATGAAGTCTCAAGGTCAACTTATACGTAAATTTAAAATTTATATAATCAGAGACGTATCTCGTTTGTGCACAAACTAATGTCACATCACATCTACTTCCATAATAATTACACATTTTACAATCTAATGTTTATCGAGTTTATTCTCTCTATTCTCACAAACACATTTTTAACTTTTCATCCTCCGTTTATCACGGACCGAGAAAAAAACACAAAACTAACCACAAAAACACAAGTCAATGAATTTTGATAGAATTTACGTACATAGTAGTATACTTCTATTTATAGGAGTATTATTACTACTTACGAGATTGGTAATAAGATAAAAACAGAAATAAATTAGTAAGGTAATTTTATGTTAGAGAATCGAGGAAGGAGACAAGTGTGTCCCACACGTACAAAGAGGCATAAAATGACTGGTCTTGGTGTGTTGTGGAGATTCACGTCAATCAGCTTATAGCTTAACCAGGTCTTCAAGCTAACGTCGAGCGAATCGTTTGGCTTTGAGAACCATTATATTTATATAACATTAATTTTTTGTTTATTAATCACTACTTATTTACCTCTTAATCACGTTTTTTAGTTAATCACCTTGTCAATTTACACGTCTTTTCAACTTTCCGACCTTTTTTATATAATGTCACATTTTTATATGTTAGTCGGTTTGGATTTGATGTACTTGAATTTTGTAATGACTAAATTAGGTAGAAATAACGTTTGGTTAATCGCCTACTTTTTGTTTTAACCAAGGGAGGACCAATGTTTAGGAGATCAATTAACACCGATTTAATTAACCATTTCCTAAATTTTACTTTGACTCATATGGCAATAATTGACCCCACATAATATTTGAGGTAATGGAAAGTTTAATTTCACTAATGATTTCTGTCCAGGTCTTTCATTTTTTAAACATTTGGTTTATATATTGCCGTAGAATATTTATTAGTTTACAGTATTTAAATATATCTATGTTATATTGGTATCGTAAATTCACTTAAATGGGTCATTTAGTTTAGTGGTATGCAGTAAGCCTACTAAAGTCAGACGCACTTGCACATCCAGAGATCGAATTCCGTCGCTTGCATTATCAAGGAACTTGGCTAATGGGACGACCAGTTGTGGCCCAATGTTGACAAAAAAAATCACTTAAATGGATTTCCACGCTTTGATGGGAATGCTAAGATCTGATCCATATGGATTCAGATATAGATTTCATTACCCTATAAATTTTGGGATCGTTGTTATAATTAGTTCAAAATGGAATATGGGATCGATATTTTATCGAAACTATAAGGGGAATAGAACCAAACGTAGTGATAACATTACCTTCACTCACACTGGTTTTATCATGATCCTGATAGAAATCTCAGATCTAAACGGAGTTCAATCAGTTGGAGGATGGTTTGTTCCACATCTTCTCTAGATAATCTCGTTACAACCAGTTGGTTTCGTATATGAATGCCAGGCTCAAACTCTCAAAATAGACACTGGGCATAAATTAACCATATACATAGCATATAGTACTTTAAGTTATGAGAAAATTATTCCTCATACAGTTTGGTACATGTTTAATCGAAATAGAACACTATCTTCTTTGTGTATCTCCTTGATATCTAGTTTATTTAAAATCTTGAAATTCTGTAAACCGTTTTTACAAGACACAAATTTAAACGTAAGAATGATCTTTCCGTTCTATAGAAAGTTTAAGATTTTGATAGAAGATGTGAGTTTCTGCAGTTTTAGGTCAACAATAAACAGAGGTTTTGTTCCTGCAGACTTTTCTGGATTTAAAAGTCGAATATGTTGGGACAGTTTGCTCAACACTCGGGTGTATGACAAAAACTATCAAAGAGGTTCGGCTCGCTCAATATACTCATCAATGAGGCTGTTCTCCTTGGAACCTCCCAGTAATTTGTAGTTATGTAAGTCAATTATGCCTCATGAGACTCTAGTGAGGTTAGTATCAGAATTTTTATCCTGGTTGATCATAATTAGTTCACTATGGTTCCACTCAAGATGGTTAACTAGGTATTTATGGTTGGAAGAAATCTTAATATGGATATTTCTTAGGAGTCCTGATAGTTATAGCTCTGCCTTGTATCTGGAAATTTTTAACTTCAGATCCATTGTTCCTTTCTCTTCCTTTACCGACTGTACTTCAAAATCTTGTAAGGTGATATCTGGTACTTTAGATGAATTAGTCACAACTAAAGATAAGTTTGAGATTAATCCCTTATCGAGAAATGATATGTAATGATAATTGAATTCATTTGGCTTTTCAGTGTATTAGCTGTTTATGTTCTTTACACTAGCCATTGTTATATCTGTTTGCTTTCGAAAGCTTACATTCTCGAGTGAGTATTGTCAAAATGGCCAAGAATAAAAACAAATTTTCAAAGATTGTAATAACTTGACTTGTAGAGAACTGTACCTTGAGCCTACAACGAATGGTTATATATTCTGATAGACTAAGTCGTCTAATTAGGTTCAGTTTCATGGATTCTCAGAGGTATTCACAAGCTCAGAGATTGATAGAAATAGCTAATTGTAAGGATTTTTTGGCGCTAACACACCATCTGATATTGTATGCAAAGGGGAATAGACCTTTGTTCTATTGGTATGTGTGGAAGATGAATTTCCGCCGCATAGATAAGTACATATATCTAGAAGGAAGAGAATGCTTTGAGCCTACAACAGCAATGTCATTCCTACAAAAATACAAGCCACTTGGTGAGTACTCTCTACATTGTGTATCTCAACAAAGTCCCAATCTAAGGCTAAGCTCTCAAATATATTTCATCTCTTCTATGAGATTGTTAAATAATTGGTTATTTCCTAGTGGTTGGACGATATTTATGTTCAACATGTTGAAATCTGGAATCCTTGTTAGTTGTCTTACACGTTCTTTTTTACCAAACGTCGATCCGCGAATCATAAGAACTATTTTAATCTATAATAGCTCATCACTGATTCCCCGACAAGAACATTGGCTCTCAATTTATCGGTGCTTTATCATAATTAAAAATTTAAGACTATGTAGTGTTCTATTTCAACTGCATTCTTTTGAACTGAAAGTACTATTTGGAATAGATATCGTTATTGTTATTGGTATCTAACTTTAAAACAACCTAGTGTTACAAATAAGATAAACCCCTGGAGAAAGAGATGGAGCTTAGAGGTCAAGTTCATACACGGGAATCGATCCTAGCTTAACTCAGAACTAGTAGCGACATAGCTGGTAGGGATGTCTCAATTTAAGTATTTCCTTAGTCAGGTACTCTCCTGTAGGTTATTAGCTTCTCTGAAATTAAATTTGGTGTTCCAAATAAGACTACTAATAAGGCACTCACGAAAACTATATCTAAAACTAAGGTATTGGTTATCTTTGATGTCACAACTTATAGTTCTTGTAATCCCAAAATTATTACACCTATTCTTCTTGAACCTTGCAACCATATTTAGTTGGGTTTGTCGCAAGAGATTGGGGTTAAAATTTAAAATGGTATTATACTCGGCATTTAGATCTACGTTGTGTGAGACAGCTCATGGACAACCACTTGATAGTTTTGATATTAATTCTCTATTTTATAAGGTATTGAGAATATCTTGTAAATTGGAGGAATTAAATACCAATTTTTACATTAGGTATACTTTCCAAAGATCAAGATTTAGGGTTTCACCTAGATATTTTCTTGGGCGGAGGGTATGTAATATTTTTGAGGCTTATATAACGTCCATTGTCTATGCTCATCGAAACTCACTGATAATTTTTCTTGTAGTTCTCTGGAACCTTATCTTATTTTTAAACTTTTGTTCTTTTCAAATTGTGAGGATGAATCAATTGAGAGCAAACAAGAAGATTGCTGAAAAAGGATTGCCTTCAAGAAGATTGAGGATAAAGATCCCCAAGATTAACAATGCAGATTTAGTGGAAAGAGGTTCAAAAGTCCTTATGAGAAGGTGCCTGAACCCACTAATCCTGAACGTGGACAGGTTTATATTCCGGATGCCACAATTCTGGAATCTTGTTGGTAAAGTCAATGGTCTCAACCTTGGGAATGGTCGTTTCCAATTTGAGTTCAAAGAAGGGAATGATTGAGAAGCGGTTCTCAATTACGGGTCCATCAACTTTGATCAATGGATGGTGACTTATAAACCCTGGAAGCCAACGGTTGATGCAGATTTTCCAAACACATTAAGCCTATGGACTCGGATAACAGGTATTCCTTTTGATATCATGTAGAAGAAGTTTACAGATTAGTTGGAGAATTGATTAGTTCAGTTCTGGTCATTGATGTAGAGAAAGGTAAAGTTCTCATCGATTTTCCTTGCTCTAAACCTCTGATCTTTTCCTCTATTCTGGAATTTGAGGAAGGTAAGGAATCAAAGATCATGTTTGATTATAAGTGATTGTCCGGATTCTGTTCTTTTTGCTACCGAATGACTCATGAGTCTAGTACTTGGTATAAGGCTAAGTCAGAAGCTATGGAAGCTCTTAATGTTGATAATAAGAAGCAAGGTGCTCGTGGGCAGAATAAAAGTTTCAAAGGGGCTATCCTTACAAATAATAAACAATCTAGAGAATTTGGCAAGGGAAATTTGAAATCTGGTCCAAGGCTGGGTAATCGTCCTTCTCGTGCACCTATTCAAGGGAGACCAAAACGCAGTATCGCCACTAGGGACGTCTCTGACCCCTCTTCTACTGTTAATCCTGTGAATCAAGAGCTGAATACTCTTCCCAACATATCTAGTTTTGAGATTGGAGAGAGCTCACATGGTGGATCTGCTCCGTCTAAGAAGGTAAGGAGACCTTTGTTTCAGGAAACTGATCCTCCTAATTCTAGAGGTGACTCAGCTGATCTGGTTGATGGGTTTGTGTCTTCTGCCATGGTAGAAGAGAATCCACAAACATCACATAATCTTCTTGAGAATGCTGCTCAGTCAGATTTAGATGAGAATCAATCTCCTTTGGATCCAGATTTATTGCTAGATGTTGATAATGATGACTTACTGATGCTGGACATGGAGTTTTCCCTCATTGAGGACTCAAATTTGGATAATTTAGCTCTTGAGACAACTCTAATCGGTGCAAAGAATTTACATGAGGATGAGATGACTCAGATTCATAAAGATTTTGCGTCCAAAGTGCAAAAGGTTCATGAGGCCAGACTTGCTAAACCACCTCCAGGTCTGAGCAAGCCCTCTTCTAGATCCTCAACACCTTTTCATGGAATAATTTCCAAGAAGTCTCATTTTGTTACGG
Source organism: Lepidium aucheri (assembly GCA_900406435.1). NCBI lineage: Eukaryota > Viridiplantae > Streptophyta > Magnoliopsida > Brassicales > Brassicaceae > Lepidium > Lepidium aucheri. The sequence goes on from OVBA01000793.1 coordinate 41,940, forward strand.
CTTTAGCTCCTCCATAGTCGTCCAAGAAGTTCAAGGATGCAGAGGACACATCGAAGAATTAAGATGATAATCTTTATTATTGTTTTCTGATATTTTAATAATAATGTTTTCAATTTTAAGTTGGAATTACCAAGGCATTAGTAGCTTACTTTCAATTAATCATCTTCGAAGTATTTGGTATCAATATAAACCAGATTTTGTTTTTCTTTCAGAAACAAAGAAAGATTATATCTTTACGGAAAAAATTCAAAATCATTTGGGTTTCAATTTAATAGAAACGGTAGAACCAATATGCTCTAGTGATGGTTTAGCATTACTCTATTCTAATGGATTCAACTTCCAATTAAATCATAAGGATAATAATATGATTGACATATCAGTCAAACTTAAAAGAAAAATGACTGACATTACTTTCTTCTATGGAGAACCTACCCAACACAAAAGAGTATATGTTTGGGAAAGATTAACGAGAATGGGTTTTACAGTAATAACCTTTAGCTAATTATAAGAGATTTTCATGAGCTTTCAGGTAATTATGAAAAATAAGGCGGTCCGTTATGTCATGCCAATTCGTTTCTAGATTTCACCCAAATGATTAATGATTGTGGACTCATTGATTTCCCAAAAATTGGAAATGTATGTTCATGGAGAGGTGTTCGAAATAATGGAATAACTCGTTGCATTTTGGACAAGGCTTTTGGCAATGAGGAGTGGCATGACCAATTTCCACTATCGGCTATAGAATACTTTGATATGATCGGATCGGATCATAGACCTATACTTGGTAGATTTGATGATCAGATGCACTGACATCATCGCCAATTTATCTTTGATAAACGCTGGCTCGGTAAGGAAGGTTTTAATGAGATAGTAGAAAAATGTTGGAGAGGCCCTTATTTTCGGCGGAGTTTAACGATTTTGGATAAACTTAAAATTTTTCGTAGAGAGAGATATATCATTGGAGAAATAAAACTAAGAATTCTGGGCAACGGAAAATAATAGATCTACAACAAGAAGTGAAAAATTTTAAAAATAGTGGAACAAATGATATAAAGAGATATGGAAGCAAATTTAAAGCTGAAACAAGCCTTCAATGAAGATGAGGTTTATTGGAAATATAAAAGCCGGAATAAATGGCTCTAGGAAGGAGATGCTAATACAAAAAAATTTCATGCTCAAACAAAACAACACCAAGCACGTAATCGTATAGTGGGTCTCACGACGGATAATGGTATATGGGTTACTAAGGAGGAGGAGGTTTATCTGAAGCATCAAGATATTTGTCTGAACTCTTCTCAAGTAACGACAATACTACAATGATTTTAGAAGAGATAGAGTCAAAATTCACAGACTCTGATAATCAAATCTTGATGAAAAGTGTAACAGAGCTCAAAGTCCAGACTGTCCTATTTATGATGGACCTTGAGAAAACCCCAAGGCCAAACGGAATGACGACACTTTTTTACCAACACTCATGAGATTTTTTGAAAGATGATCTGGTAAAATTAGTTAATGATTTCTTAAAACATGGGTCTTTTGAGAAAGGATGGAATAACACCAACATTTGCCTTATCCCAAAAATCTCTCGGCCATCAAAAATGATTGAGTTCTGGCCAATTAGTCTGTGTAATGTGGGATATAAAATTATTTCAAAAGTCTTGTGTTTACCAATTCATTGAGCATAGAACGGGTACTTGGAAGGATACCTTAGTTCAACAATATTTACACCCCATGATACCCAAATTATTTTGGGAACCCCATTATCTTGTCATTCAAAACCTGATTACTGGGGATGGCATTTTACTAAAACCGGCCGATATTCGGTTAAATCGGAATATCAAATTGAAGAAGCGGCTTCATTGATTGAATTTGGACATTTTGGCCCTAATTTTAAGGCATTATACAATCAAATTTGGAAGACTAAGTGTCCCAACAAAATACAACATTTCATGTGGCAAACTTTGACAGGATGCACTGCAGTTAAATAAAATTTGAACCATCATGGTATTAGATGTATGCCAGGTGTTATACATGTGGATCTGAAGAGGAAACAATAAACCATGCTATTTTTGAATGTCCTCCTGCAGTTCAAACTTGGGTTTTATCTTGTATTCCCTCTGCGACAGAAATTTTTCTGGGCTTTCCGATCTGGTACAACCTGGATTATCTTTTTTAGAGATTACCAGATCACAAGGAATTTGAGATATTTCCATGGATAATTTGGCACATTTGGAAGACACAAAATGAGCACTGCTTTTCAAACAAACAAATAGATCCCCCAAATATACTACTGAGGGTGGAAACTGACTACAAGGAATGGACTTTGGCTCGTAAGGAGCTTTAGTCCTTTCGGACATTCCATGTAGTCCCACCAACCTCTAAGAAGGCTTCTTGGGTTTACCCATCCACATCCAATCTCAGTTTCACATACAAATGCCTAGTGGACACTTCCTGGAAGAATACGGACCTATATACTGGCTTAGGTTGGTTCTGTTTTCCAGTTTCGGTGGATGGTACATTCACGGGGGCCCGACGATTATATCGAAGCCTGTCTGCTGTACATTCAGAGTTCAAAGTTGTCCTTTGGGCGATGAAGTCTATGGTGAAGCGAGACATTACCGAGGTGGAGATATCGACGAACTGCGAACTGATCTTGAAGATTTTTGACCATCCAGACGAGTGGCCTGCTTTCCTACCTTATTTGGAGGAGTTTGCTCGACTTCGTTCTTTGTTTACTTCGTTTTCTCTTTCTGTGATTCCTAGACGTTTGAATCATAGAGCTGATAATCTTGTCCGCATGTTAGAAAGTCAGCCTATGATCATTGTTGTAACATGAACCCGTCTTGAAACCTATTATATAATATTATGTCGTTGACAAAAAAAATATATCTATGTAAAGATTATGCTTTATTAATGCTATTACTCTTTCTCTGTTAAAGTTTGTGTAAATTATGCACAACAATATTTCTATGCGTCTAGTGAATTGAAAAGAATCCGAAATATTCCAAGCAAACAGTTTTATACAAATCCATGGATTCGAAAAAAATAAAATAACAAATCCATGGGTACAAAAAGTTATGACCAAATTTGTGTTCAACTTGTTTATGTGATTAATCATGTTATGAACGTTGTTTAAGTATCTATGATATACAAACAGTAAGTTTAAGCCAAAAATGAAATAATTTAGTATAAAATTATGTACTGTATGTTATTTTATATACTTAGTTTCTAAGAAAAGGTTGTTAATATATATACATATATAAGTAGTTAATACTTTATAATTATTTACTGCACTCGATAAAAATATGTACATGCTTCCCCTTGTTAACTGTTAATAAGTGATTTATATAATAAAGTAGAGGTGACATTAAAACGCAAGAAAAGCATAAAATTACAAACTATTTGGAATAATGTATGAAATGAAAAGAATAGTGGTGATATTGAAAAAAAATAGAGGCGTGGGATGGCTTTTCCAATAAAGCAAAGACAAGTTGATACGAGAGAGGTTTGAACTTCGAAGGGATAATTTCTTCTTTGGGAAAAAGGTTATTAACTATGGAGTAGAGTTCATTTTATTAACAAATGACATCAAGTAGTAAATATATGCTTTTGCATGATATATATATATATATGTATATGTGTGTGTATGTTTATATATTTTTTGACAAAACTATGTGTGTGTTTACTTATATTATAGATTAGAATTAGAATTGTTAATTAGTAATAATTTATTCGTGGACATTTAGATTGACAAAACTTAATATATAGTAAGTGTATTAAAATTGTTAATTAGGAATATAAATGAATCTTGTTATTAGTTAGGTTGTTGGTTTATAGTAATGAAATTTATATTGTTATTTTGATAGTTAGGTTAAAAATAAAAACAAAACAAAAATTGATAATTAGGTTGGTTTAGTGTAATGCAATTTATATTGTTAAGTTATGGCAAATGTGCCGAAAAAATTGGTGGCTAACAGTTTCAATTAATAGTTAGATATTTTGAGTTTGACTTTACCCTATTATTTGTGGTCGTTAATAGTAGATTTAAAAAAAAGTAAATTTGGATTATGGATTGCGGTTTGTCGTTCCAATTGTTGGAAATTTTTTTATGATTAATAGTATACAATTCAAGGAACAAATATGCTTTTGAAAGATTTGTTTTTTGGTTAACAACTAGATCAACAAATTCCAATCCATAAATTTAATATTTATGAAAGTTAGGTTAAGATAATAATAATTATATATATATATATATTATCTATTGTTTGTAAATACAATAGTTGTAAAAATTTGAATTTTATTTAATTAAATTTTTATTTAAATACATATATATATATATATTTGAACCAACCCATGTGCCATTCTTTGGCTTCAGGTTCTTGCTTTTGGATTGGTTGCAGAAGCTTTGCGGGAAGGATATGAGTTTGTCTTGCGTCCATGCACCGATTATCTTTGGTTCTGTCTGTTTCTTTTCCTTCTGTGTGTCTGGTTTGTTTAGATTTCGGTCAGATCATGTTTGTTTTCCAACTAGGTCTTTGGCCATATCCCATTATTTGCTTATTTTCCGTGATCATTATTTTTCTCTTCGGTTTAACTGGATGCTATGCTCGTTTGGGTTCGATTTTTTTGTGTAGAGGTCGGGTTTGCTCCTTGTATGTACGCTCAAGACCTGATCGATGTCTGGTCTTTTATCGGCTTGATATATGTGAATATTTGATCGATTTCCATTCATATTATACTTTATTTATTTCATTTAGGATTCATACATCTTCATTTTAGTATAATTTTACAATTCTTTTGTTTTTTTAGAGTCCTAAGAGTATTGAGTCATATGTTTTCTATTTTTTGAGTCTTTCTAGGTGATTTTGGAGCTATTTGGAGTTTGGAGACCCGAAGAGGGGTGTAGAAGCAAGAAGATGAAACAAAAATGCATGAAACCACAAACCAAAACAAGCATGAGACGAGAAATTGGTTCTGGTTGATAATCTAGGTCAATGGAAGCCTTATTGTGAATGGAATAGAATGAAATTTTGACACAAGATAACCTCAAGAGTTAGCTTTAATTTCATGGTGGTTTGAAGGCATCCAGACAAGTAGTTGAGAAGATATGATAATTTTACTGAAGATAAGTCATTATAAAAAAGAAAAAGTCATGAATAGACCAGACCGATCAGTCTCACATCTTCGAACAATATCGTGACTTCATTAGACCAACCAGACTTTCAAGAACAATCAATCTGAAGCATGAGACCGATCGGTCCAACAATGTTCTGCGAAAACCCTAATTTTGACTTCTAATTTTATCTGGTTTGAATTAAGTTACACCAAGTCAAGTTTGGACATATAGAACTAGGTTTGACCGCTTTTATAGACTTCATTTTCATTAATTATTTTCATACTATTTCATAGTTTTGTAAGCTCTAGAGAGAAGAACCTCTACTCAAAGGATTTCTAGAGAAGATTATTGAATTCTTTAACTTTTATTTCAATTTATTCATGAGTTTTATCTATTCTTTTTGCTTAGTCATTTCTGTTATGTTTGAGTAGTTCTCTAATCAAGTTTCAGATTTTCTAATAAATTTCATTGATTGATTGGTTAGATCCAAATATGGATTATTCTATGTGTTTTTTCATCTATTGTTGTGCTTAAAGTCTAAGGTGTTGACTGGATACTTGTTTTTGGATAGTTTTTGGTTTTTGTTTTTCACAAAATGTGTTTTTAACCATTCAAGATTTTGAAAAACTGGTTTTTAACTTTTGAAAAACTGTTTTTCTATTTCAAGTTAACATTTAAGTTTTTAGCTTTTATATTTTCCTAAAAAGTAGAAAAACCAGTTTTTGGAAATTTAACGTTACTTTTTCCAAAAACCAAAAACCATTTTTTAGAGTTTTTTGGAAATCAAAATCTGTGACAAAATCAAAAACTAAAAACTGAACCTAAAAACTAGAAACCAAAAGCCAAAAACCAAAAACTAAAAACCAAAAATCACTTCTCCATTCATGACCTAAGTTAGATTGATCGCCTATCTTATGATCTTAGGTTGTTTAGTGCACCAAAAGTGTTTATTTAAATGTATAGATAAACATAGATGAGCAAAATGTTTTTAGCCAACGAAAGATGATGTTAAAGCAATTTGTGAAAATACCGAACTTGGATGATAATGCATATTTAGAATTTTAGGTTCAAACAATAATTTAAAATCCTAGGTTACTAAATATAGTAATCAACACCACAACAATCAGTTTACTATACAATTGAGTTCAAGAATTTACATGTGATAATTTAGATTGAAAATAACAAATCATTAGTTACTCAATCATATATTGTGAAATATATTCTAAATTCCATTGAACTAATCATTTTCAAAATTAATACTATAATGAGTAAGTGCCTCCTGTCACCCATGCTTTCCCACCCGACTTCGATTCTAGATAGGCATGTTTGTCAAAATAATGTTATTAAAAATTTAAATGGATTGATTATGGATTAGACTTTGTCGATATAACTGTTACAATGATAATGTGACATGCCGAAAGATATGACCAAAATATTTTTAAAGAAGAGTCTGGCAACATGCTCCTCTTCGCATAAAAAGCCTAATGAATATAAGGGAGGACCTCATATCCTACTCATTCACCATGACGACATAAATCGAGCTCGCCCCCGAGAAAAAAGAATAAAGATAAAAGAAGAAGAAAGCTAACGAAAGATAAACATCGTTGGTAAAGAAAATAAATTATGATTACCTCGATTTTTGTCTATTAAAGATAAAAATTTTTTTATCTTATATTAAAAATATATAAACGTTGAATTCTAATTGATTTTGAAAAATATTTGGAATTTTAAAGGATTTATCGAGTATATTTTCAATCTATATATGTGGTGGTTGAAGTGGTGTTCATAACAAGTACTCTAAAAACGTTAGTTTCATATTCACTCATTACAATATAAAACTTACGAAAGCTAAATTAATCAAAATCCATTGTTCAATACACCCTAATAAATCTCATAGTTAAGTTGATTTTGATAGATTTTAAAACAAATCATATCTCCTTAAAAGTAATGTAAAATCATCAAAAGTATCATAAAATCTAAATAATATCAATATATAATTCAACGTACACGAGAACTATCTTGTGGAAATGCAATATATAAGTAGATTAAATATATATGGTTAACTACACACCGAAAAGTAAATCTCTATGGTTCACTCAACAAAATATAAACCGGTTTAAACTGTTGCAATTTTCTTTGGTTTCGGAGGCAGTTTGCATTATCATTGACTCAAATGAAACTTTACTTTTCATATCAAATCTTCAAAAATCAAAATAGCAAACTGAAAAAAAGTAACGTCGTGGAGGAGAAAGGGCAAAAGAAAAGAAAAGTAACCGTTGTAAATCATAATTGGCTCATTCGTTACGTTTGACTTGTCTCTCCTTCTTCCTAGACATCAGTTGTGCCTTAATTTTGTTACATTCATTATTTCCTTAGTCGCGCCTTACCTCTCACGTGATTACCACGCGCCTTAAAGCATTTACTACGGTAAAATTGTTGAACAGTAATAGTGATATTATCGGAGTCAGTTTTAACAAATTTGCTTTTCATTTTGAACCTTTCTTCAAAACAGTTTCCATTATAAATAAACGAGAATCGTCTTCTTCTCCTTCGTACCTCTCAGTTATAAATACTTACGGAAAAGAGCCGACGTTGGGTCAACGACGCTTGACCGGCAAATAAGACAAAAGCACAAGGCTATTATAGTCATTTACAGAATTGGCATACGTATCTATGCAGGGAGAAGAGAGATACAACTCAACTACTTTGTATAGTATTTATAAGCCAAAGAGATAAAAAGATAGAGAGAGAGAGAGGAGATAAGAGAGTCTGTGTGTTCCTCAAACACAAGATTATGTTTCCTATTAAAAGAACCAAGAGAGTTTTCTCCGGTGACTTTACTCCGGCTAGAAAGCGTCGTCGATTTCTTCCTTTCGTTTCTCGTGCGACGACGGAAACTGGACCTGATTTCTTAGATTCAATCCCTGACGATCTTGTTGTTTCTATTCTATGCAAACTTGGCTCTTCTGCTCGATGTCCGGCTGATTTCATCAACCTATTGATGACGTAAGTTTTCCGGTTCATTCCACCAGTTTAGATTTTCGTACTGTCTCTAATTTTGTTGTGTTTTCAATTGGAGAACAGATGTAAGAGACTAAATGGATTAGCTATGAATCCTTTGGTTTTGTCGAGATTGTCTCCTAAAGCAATTGCTGTCAAAGCTCATAATTGGTCGGAATCTGCTCACCGGTTTCTTAAACGCTGCGTTGATGCCGGAAGTCTCGAAGCTTGCTACACTCTCGGAATGGTAAATGACTAAAGCTTTATTTTAATTTTGGTGACCAATCCGTGTAAACGTGACAACCTCGTGAGATTGTCAAGTTTTTTTGAAGGTTTGATTTTCAATTTTCATTTTTTGGGTACAGATTCGGTTTTATTGTCTGCAAAACAGAGGAAACGGCGCGTCACTTATGGCTAAAGCCGCGATTAGCTCTCACGCGCCTGCTTTATACTCGTTAGCCGTGATTCAGTTCAACGGAAGCGGCGGTTCAAAGAACGATAAAGATCTTCGAGCCGGTGTGGCTCTATGTGCCCGTGCGGCTTTTCTAGGACATGTGGACGCGCTTCGTGAGCTTGGTCACTGTCTTCAAGATGGTTATGGAGTTCCACAAAACGTCTCTGAAGGTCGTCGGTTCTTAGTTCAAGCCAACGCTCGTGAACTCGCGGCGGTTCTATCTTCTGGGATCCAAGCTAGGTCAACATGGCTCACTTTATCACAACCTCCTCCTCCTGTTCCTAACCATGGTCAAGGTTGTCCTTTACTTAGTGATTTTGGATGTAATGTACCGGCGCCGGAAACTCATCCGGCGAATAAGTTTTTGGCTGAGTGGTTCGCCGTACGCGGCGGAGATTGTCCCGGAGATGGGTTGAGACTTTGCTCTCACGCTGGATGTGGACGACCGGAGACGAGAAAACATGAGTTCCGGAGGTGTTCGGTTTGTGGCGTTGTGAATTATTGCTCACGAGCTTGTCAAGCTTTAGATTGGAAACTCCGGCATAAGATAGATTGTGCTCCCGTTGAACGGTGGCTGGAGGAAGGTGATGGTGGAGAAGGTAACGTTCAGATTGACGGAAATGGTAACGGTGATAACGTATTGCTTCCAATGAGTTAACGGCAAAGTAACGGCTGCTTTTAAATAGTAAAAGTACGCCACATGAGGTAAAACAGAAAGCTAGTTTCGTTTGTTTTTGTCTTTTCCTTTTTTTAATTAGTCAAAATGGTTAGAGATATTAGAGTAATTTTTGTAATTTCAATCGATTGTAAAGAGGAATTATAAATGAACGGCTTAAATTTTATTATATTTTCTGTATCTTCTTTTTAATTAAATTCTACTTTTATATTTTCTGTATCTTCGTTTTATTCTTCAATTTTTGGCAAAATTTCTTGTATGCCTTGGAATGTTGTTGAATTTTAATCTTCAATTTTAGCAAAATTTCTTCAAACACAAATAATGGAAGGGTAAGGCTTTGACCCGTATCTTGCTTGCTTAGCCTTAGGTTTCCCTCGTGGTTTGCATAATGACCCTACACCATCTTTGAATTCAATCATCTTGCCTTCTAATATCATTTTCATTGTCCCCTTTAGACATCTATGATTATTTGGACTATTATTAAGGATGGTCTTCGAAAGATCTATCTCAGTTGGAAAAGTTAGGCTTAATGTGGAGAACTAGCAATTATATTGACAACCATTACTTCAACAACTTCATTATCGCGGTTTCATCGTATTGGTCGCAAATTGTACTGTTTTGCATTTACATACTCTCATCATTTGTAACCTATAGTGCTCACATTTCACCAAAGATCGCATAGCGCTTGAGTCACCTCATATAATAAAGCATGTGATTGTGAAAGTTCCCCATCTTCAAGCCTTGGAGCCATTCTTCGTTTACTTAGTAAATATTTGTGTAATGTGGTCTCTTCAACTTTCTTATCCTCCCATGCAAAGTGCATTGTCATCTTTACAAATGAGCAAGAGAATCTCGAGCCCAAGCATGTCTTCTGATATGGAAATAAGTCCCCAGCACAAGTGTACATAAGAGTTTGATTGGATTATGCCCAATAAAATATGACTAACTTAATAATAGTTCTTAGCACAAAACCCATGAGTGTTTTGTGAAGTGGTTGAGCTAGTCTCAAGTCTTGTGGTCGGATGAAAAAGAATGAGTTCGGAGTGTTATTATGCTCGCTTGTTCGATTCTATCAACACTTGAGACTAATTTTTCAGACACTTTTATACGGATATGGACTTAAAAGTCCATTTAAATATCCGGAGAAAAAATTTATCTGTGATCTGCATCTCTTCCAAAAAAAAATCTAGATCTTTTCTATAAAGTTTGGGAACTCTTGAATTATCAAAAGAAAAAAAAAAGTGGTGAGCTATTTGTGGTTTTCATTCACTCGGATTCAATTACAACGAAGCACGTATACCCCAAATGATATTGGTATGAGTTTGACTATTGATTGAATGTATGTGTTGGAAGAAAAAAAGTGTCTAGCAGAATATAAATTAAGAAACTATAAAATGTCAAGTCAATGCGAGTGCTGCTGAGTGACAAAGTTGTCAAAATCCACTGAACCCTTAACCCATGATGCACCGCGGACCTTTCAGTAAATACTTTGTAAATGTATGTGTTCAATGTAAAAGAAAGTGTTTTATCTAGATTATTGGCAATTTGAAGCAACAAATTTGAGAAGTTTACTTACTACTCATTCGTGATATTTTGACCACACCTAATTCAAGAGGTTCGGACAAACCAAACCGGACGACAATGATGTGTAGACAGATGAACGTGTCTTGATAATTGAGATTTAGCTTTCAAGGTAAAGTTGTATCTTAATTTTAAATATTGTCGAATACTCATACCAGAGACATGCCAACATTTTAATAATTAATAAATAGTGATTTAATTATATACATTTTAAGATTAATGGGTGACAAAACATCATGGGGTGTGCCATCTTTAAGTCTCTTTATCTTCATGTAATTCTTGCTTTAACTTTTTCCTTTTTCGTATTTAAATTAGGTAAACCGGGAAAAACCTCACTGCAAATCAAATTTGGATTAACATAAAGTTTAACTTTTGATTTGAATAATCGATCGTGGACCCTCATTGATACGTTATTGTCTCTGCAGAACCACAATATTAGCTGACAATCACAAATATTTTTGATTTTTACGGTCCCATCATCATTGGTTTACAGTTTGCCTTCAAATCATTATTGGATCTATTCTTTTACGGCTAAGAAAACAAATTCGTTTATAGATTCTAAGATGTTTCTTTTGTATTCATAAATTTTTTATTTCACAAGGATTTGTAGACTACTAACAATCATTTGAAACACATATATACAAGAAACGTTTCAGGCGACTGAATTTTTAAATAACTTTATTTTATCCACATAAATTTTAATTGTAAATCCAAATTTATTTCCCAAATTTATAGGAATCAGAATTTGGTTTTTTAAATGAGTGTAGTGTGGGAAAGTAAGTTTGACCAAGTAGTTAATGTTCATATGTGCATTTTTTTCTTCGGGAGTTCAACTACAAATAGTAATCATATAACTCTACATAACAGAATTTGATATTTGGGTTATAGATCAGGATTTGTCAGTCCAATTGTAAAAAAGAAAACTTTTTTTCAGGAAAGACATTTAGATGGAAAATCAAAGTTGGGATTTGTCGGTGTAATTGTAAAAAAGAAAACTTTTCTTATGGAAAGTAGATGGAAAATCAAAGTTGGGAGGAACGTAGAGAAATGTCTCTGTGGGAGAGAATGAGGAATTTTGAGGGGAGTGGTATTATAAGATATAATTTTAGACCCACCCACAAAGCATTTTCATCAAATAGTCTTTGAGAAATTAAAATAAAGTGTAAATATAAAAAAGTAACAAAAATCAAAAAGAAATAAAGCAATATTGCTGCTAGATAAAGAAATATTTTAACGTTATTAACTTTTATTTCATTTGGTCACAGCAGAATGGATAATGATGAACATAACAACAAAAGTAACGTAATTAGTAGATCAAATATTATGGTTAGCGTGAAAGAGTATGACAATAATTAAAATAATGTTGATCTTAATGGATATAATTTAGCTTAACCTAATCAAATAGCACTATGTTTAGATTACTCTACAATGTCTCCTTTTTATATAACCTATGATCTTGAAGACGTACGTGGACGATAATGTTTTGGACCAATAAGCTTGCATTAATTCGAGTTCATGAATATGTATTACTGATTTAGTCAATGTCAAATAAAGGTGAAAGGACTAATTTAGTCGGTAGAAACTTTCTGAATCACCTGCCAAAATTGACTCATTTAATAAGAGTAGCTTCAGTTGCAATCAATTGCAAAACTGTCTTGGACCTTACTGCTCTTTAACTTCTTTTTGGGGTCAGAATATAAATGAATGCATCAGCCTAACTAAAATTTGAGCGCATACAAGTAGAATATAGGTGAGGGTCAAGAGGCCCAGCCCATTTATTGCAAATGGCTTTTATTGCTAGCATTTGTCCAAACCAGACATATATGCATAGTTGTGGCCATTTAGGTAGAGATATAAATTAATTGTTGTGGTCAGTGAGGAATTAGAATTTGGTTTCTGAGAATTATTGTCATTGGGATAAATACAACTCTATAAATTAATAATGTTAGGACTAGGAATAAATACAACTCTATAAATTAATAATGTTAGGACTAGTACTAAAACTATAAAATTTTAATAATTTATAGTGATTATTAGTTTATCGGTATACTAATTGAACCAAAAACTAATTTGGAATCATAAAGTTAGTATTATTTTATAAAGGTTATTAATGAATCGAATATTAATTTAAAAAGGTTCCACTGTAGGTTAAATATGATCTTTTCAGTCTTTTTACCGGATTTTGATTTCTGAAAGTTGTATTTATGCTATGTAATATAACTAGATGATGTCCCGTGCTATGCACGTGTTAAGTAATATTTCTTTGTTTTATTTATTTATTTATGGTTTGATTTATATGGGTAAATTTATTAATTACTTAATTATATATATATTTGATACATTAAAAATAAATTTATAGTGATCACCGGTATTTTTTGTACACGACAATATATTACTTTTTATTTTTTTATTTCTGTTTACTTAAGTTTTGATGCATTACAATTTTACATATAAATTTTTTTGACTCGTGTCATTTACGTTTTGACTCATGTTCATTTATGTTTTAGACTCGTTTATAACTTAATTTTTAGACCCGTATTTATTTAGGGTTTTGAACCCGTATTTATTTAGGTTAAAAAATCTATGTGTAATTTTGATGTGTTATACATTATCGATAGAACATATATTTTTATTTATTAATATTTCAATCAATTCAACAAATATATACTAATATAAATCTATTTATAATTATTAATATGTATTTGTAAATTAANCAATCAATTCAACAAATATATACTAATATAAATCTATTTATAATTATTAATATGTATTTGTAAATTAACAAAACTGATATTTAATATAACTAAT
>OVBA01000794.1:0-55551 GCA_900406435.1 Lepidium aucheri
ATGGAGTTATCCGCAGCTGTTGGAGTTGAGATTGAACCTTTGATAGCTTTCTGATTGCTCGTCGAAGCTTCTATATCTGGTTCAGAAGATGTATTTGAATGATACTTCTTCTTCGAGAATAAGCTTTTCTTGACTGCTCGGTGAGGATTCTTTCGAATAGCCACCATGATTATAGAGCTTGATGAAATGACCAAGAAGAAACAAAATTGACCTCACAAATGGCGGAATAACCAGTGAGAGTCGAAAAGAATTAATGATTCCGGCGGAACAACCTTGAATCAAAGATAAATGTGAAAAAAACGAGTTCACGAAATAAGCAAGAGAATAAGAGTATGAGAAACAGAGGAAGAAGAAGAGGATCTTTAATCGATGAATTTGTAATTCATCTGCTCTGATACCATCTTAGAAACAAAAGAGAATGAGAGAAAACCAAATCTTCCATTAACAAAAGAATCGTTGTTTTCAGTTGTTACAGAAGAAGAGTCAGCTTCTTCTTATATAGAAGAAAAAACTAAAAAGAACTAATACGGTTTACATCTACTAAACCGTATATTATAATAGATCATAAAATTGATATGCTAAACCGAATTTAATATGCTAATATTTATAGCCATGTTAACTTCTAATGAATTTGGATATAAAAACTTAATTCTTATGTACAAAAACTTGAAAATAATAATTTTTAAACAGATGAAACTACTATATATATATATATAATATCTGGACATAGTTGAATATAATACTTAGTAACAATCACTAAATGTTTTCATAAAATAATTATAAAAATATAATAAAGAGAGACCACAAATTTTATGTATAAACCAAAATAGTCATACATATAGGACAATATATCTTTCTGATCATAATTTTAGATTTCAACTCACAAAAAGAAAAGATAAATAACAATAATTTTTTTCTGAACCCACAATAAATCTGATTTAAAGAATTGCATATTGATTTCGAAAGAAAATATTTGCATCATAGGTTGTGATTATAATAACTGATTGTAAACTAATGATGTTAACAAAGCATATATCAAATTTAGCCGCTTATGAAATAATTTGGTCCGTATAAGACATGGTCTTAATATTAGTAAATTATTATCTATTTAATTTTGACGCGTTATAATAGATAAAATGGTTCGGTTGTAAAGTCTAACTTAATTGTGAATCAATTTTTCTTGTACATAACAGGTTTATTCTATGTTTAGGATGTCTTTAGTCCATATATAAATTATACAGCTTTATTCAATGATAACAGAAAATTTTCTCTCAATCTCTTTTCTCTCTCACACTTTTCTCATGTTTTCTCCATAATAGAAAAATTCATCTTCTTTACGAAGCTTTCTTCACCTTCTCTTCATCTTCTTCACTAATATGGTATCAGAGTGCATATATGCTTACACGTTTCTCTGATATAATATTTTTTCCACTTATCTCTTCTTCTTGGTCGTATTTTCTTCTCTGATCTCATATGTTGCTATGGTGACTTTGTTACGCCGGAATACTTGTTTTTTACCTCGATCTGTTTGCACGGGAAGCTCCAACTCCACCGTATAGGCTTTGATAGTTGTTTCTCGCACGATGAATCCGGATAGTGTTCACTCACCGCTATTTTCATTGTGCAGATCACCCAGGGATGATGATAGTGTCGATTCAACTTGATGGATCTAACTACAACCAATGGTGTTCTGCTATGAAGATAGCTTTGGATGCGAAAACAAAATCGCTTTCACTGATGGATCTTTGCCTTAACCTGAAGAGGTGTAATAGCATGGTAAAATCTTGGCTATTGAACACGGTTAGTCAACAGATCTATGGAAGTATATTGTCTTTTGATGATGCATCAAAGATCTTGGATGATTTGCATAATCAATTCCACATGAAAAATTTACTACGCACTTTCCAACTTATTCAACAGATTCAAGATCTACATCAGGATTCTATGGATTTATCTGGTTATTATATCTCCTTAAAAACTCTGTGGGACAAGCTTGATGGTGTTGAAGCCGTTGAATAATCTCATTGTTGCAACACTTTTAATTGTGTTGGTCAACAAGCTGTTAAAGCTAAGTTTGAAAGTTGGAGAATCATTAAATTTTTGACTGGGCTGAATGAGAAGTATTCTATAATCCGTGGTCAAATCATAATGAAGAAGCCTTTTCCTAGTTTAGCTGAGATCTACAATATGTTAGATCAAGATGATAGTCAAAGGAAATTTTTAGTTCTGGAATCATTCCAACAGCTTATCAAGTTAGCCAAGATGTTTCTTAATCCTCTTTGGTTGATAACTCTTCATCCTTGGCTCAGTCTACGAGTTTGAATGATGTACAGAAGAAGCATAACAAACCCACTTGTGCTCACTATGGATATTCAGGACATACTGCAGAACATTGCTACAAGTTACATGGATATCCTGTAGGACACAAGAAAGCAAAAGGTAATGGGGATAAGGTTCAATCATCAGGTTCAGGAAATGTTGTTACCTCTCACATCACTGCTTCCACTTAAGAGAAACCATAATCTGCAAGGTTGGAAGGTCTGATTGGAAACCTTAACAAAGAACAAATCCAAAACTTTATTGCCTACTTTAGTACAAAGCTTCATACTCCAACTGGTAGTAAAACCACCTCAGTATCATCCGACAATGTTTCTGGTATTGAATTCTCACCCTCTACTTTCAGATTCATATGACTGTTTCTGGTTTCACTGCTGATAAGAAAACCTGGAGTCTTGATTTTGGTGCTATGCACCATGTGTCACACATCAATGAACAATTCTTTGATCTTGATAACATAGCTAAGCGTCGAGTTAACCTTCCCACTAGGACAACTATTTGTGTTAATGGTGTTGGTAAAGTGAGGATAAATGATGATATTGTTCTGCAATATGTGTTGTATATTCTGGAATTCAGATTAAATATGTTGAGTATCCGTACTTTGACTACAAACATAGGCTTTGAAGTGATGTTTAATCCTTAATGTTGTATGATACAAGATCTCATAGAGGAGTCAGTGATTGGACAAGGTAAAAGGCTTGGGAACCTATATATCCTTGAAGTTGAAGACTCAGTTTCTTCTACTTTAGTTTCGAGTAGTTTTTCTGCGAATTCAATAATAGATGCAAATGTTTGGCATCAACGCCTTTGTTATACTTCTTTTGCTCGGATTGATTTTCTCACATATGTATTAGGGATTTCTATACATAAGAACAAAGGTTTAATAAATTGTGATATTTGTCAAAGGGCTAAACAAAAGAAGTTGCCATTTCCAAAACATCAAAACATGTGTTATCAACCACTTGATTTACAGCACATAGATATATGGGGACCATTCTCAGAATCTACACAAGAAGGCTATAAATATTTTTTGACAATCGCAGATTATTAATACACGAGTTACATGGATACATATACTAAGGCAAAAGAGTGATGTATTGACTGTTTTCCAGCATTTCTCACCCTGGTGGAAACTCAGTTTAACAAGAAAGTGAAATCATTGAGAGCAGATAATGCACCAGAACTAAAGATTGACACTCAATACAAGCAGAAGGGTATTGTTTGCTACCATTCATGTCCCGAGACACCTGAGCAAAACTCAGTTGTTGAAAGAAAGCACCAACATATACTAAATGTTGCTAGAGCTCTCCTTCTCCAATCTCGAGTTCCTCTATCTATATGGGGTGATTGCGTTCTCACTGCGGTATTTCTCATTAACAGAACTCCATCACCTCTTCTTAAGAACAAAACTCCCTATGAACTGCTGATGCAAAAGACTACGGATTACACAGACTTGGAGATTTTTGTCTGTCTTTGTTACGCCAACACTTCACCAAAATCATGA
Source organism: Lepidium aucheri (assembly GCA_900406435.1). Taxonomy (NCBI): domain Eukaryota; kingdom Viridiplantae; phylum Streptophyta; class Magnoliopsida; order Brassicales; family Brassicaceae; genus Lepidium; species Lepidium aucheri. Next base: position 3,842 of record OVBA01000794.1, read on the forward strand.
CACAAGTTCCAAGAACGAGCTCGTGCTTATGTGTTCCTTGGCTATCTCTCTGGATATAAAGGCTATAAGCTAATGGATCTGGAGAGTCAAAACATTTTTATTTCCAGAAACATTGTCTTTTATGAAGATTTCTTCCCATTTCATCACAATTCAGAGGATGTTGAGAATATTTGTAGATTCTTTCCTCCAATTTATGATTCACATGAAGCAAATACTGCAAGTAATAGTGAACCAACTGAAACTACCACCTATGGTGCTTCTCCTATAGTTGAAGTTTCTACTCGTCGGGTATCATAACCACCTGCATATCTAGAAGATGATCACTACAACACTTTTGATTCCTCTACAGATCACCCCGTCTTAGATTATTATCATATTGTGCTTTGTCTGATCCATAAAAGATCTTTATAAATGAAGTGAAAAAATTCCAGAGACCCATACATATGCTCAAGCAATTCAAATAGCTGAATGGTGTGAAGCAATGTGAATGGAAATTTCAGCCTTAGAAGACAATGGCACTTGGATTGTTTGTTCTTTACCACCTAATAAACGAGTTCTTGGGTTTATAAGGTAAAACTAAATGTTAATGGGAGTTTAGAAAGGTATAAAGCAAGACTAGTTGCAAAAGGATATACACAAAGAGAAGGTTGGATTATGTTGACATGTTCTCACTAGTTGCTAAACTCTCCACTGTAAAACTACCGATTGGCATTTAGCTCCAAAAGGTTGGAAACTTTCTCAACTTGATGTATCTAATGGATTTCTCAACGGTGACTGCCAAGAAAAAATCTACATGGCCTTACCACCAGGTTACGCTCTAAAAGAGGGAGAAGTGTTTCTAGGAAACGCAGTCTGCAAGCTTAACAAATCATTGTATGGCCTTAAAAAGCTTCTAGGCAGTGGTTCTTGAAATTTTTAGATGCTTTACTTCAGCTTGGCTTCACCAAATCATCTGGTGATCATACTCTCTTTATTAAGAATGCTAGTGATGTTTACATGGCAGTCTTAGTTTATGTGGATGACATAACCATAGCCAGCAGCAGTAAAGAAGCAACATACCTTTTAGAAGAAGCTCTTCGATGCTTCTTTAAGTTGCGTGATTTGGGAACTCTCAAATACTTTTTTGGGGTCGAGATTGCTCTAAATGATACAGGTATCTCCCTTTGTCAACGTAAATACACTTTGGAACTTCTGAAATTACATGCTTCATAGGTTGCAAGCCATGTTCAGTACCAATGGAACCCAATCTTAAGATGTCAAAGGATGCAGGGGAACTTTTACCTGATGCTGAACAATATTGTAGGCCTGTTGGCAGACTCATGTACCTCACATTCACTGGACGAGACATCACTTATGCGGTCCATAAGCTCTGTCAAATTGCTGCTTCACCGTGGATTCCTTATTTATATGCTGTTCACAAGGTTATTCAATACCTCAAAGGAACAGTTGGCCAAGGTTTATTCTACTTTGCTACTAATAACTGGAGATTATCGAGTTTTGCGAACTCTGATTTGGCATCATGTCCTGATACAAGGAGATCTACATCAGGCTACTGCATGTTTGTTGGAACATCTTTGGTATCTTGGCGATCCAAGAAGCAAGACGTAGTTTCAATATCATTCGCAGAGGCAGAATACAGGCAATGTCATTTACGGTTCGAGAAATGATGTGGGTGAAAAGAACACGCACGGATCTTTTGGTTGACACTTTTGATGCTGTTGTTTTTATTGTGATAACACTGCATCAATTCATATCGCCATTTCCACGAGAGAACTAAACACATAGAGCTTGAATGCTATCACATTAGAGAGAAGATCTTGATGGGTTTAATTAAAACTCTTCATGTGAAGACTGATAATCAACTTGCAGACATTATGACTAAACCACTCTTTCCTGCTCAATTCCACAAGTTACTGTGCAAGATGGATGTTATCAACATATACTCTCCATCTTTGAGGGGGAATAATAGATACTGATTGTAAAGTTTGACTCAATTATAAAATCACGTTTTATTGTACATAACCGGTTTGTTTCATGTTTAGGATGACTTTAACCCATATATTGAATTGTACAACAATCAATAATAACAGAAAATATTCTCTCAATCTATTTTTTCTCTCACACCTTTCTCTTGTTTTCTCCAAAACAGAAAAGTCCATCTTCTCTACGATTCTTTCTTCACCTTCTGTTCATCTTTCTTCAGTAATACGTTATTCTTACAATTTGCGGTATGCTTCAAAAGCTAATAAAGACCTAACGTCTTGGAGTAAAAAACCGAGAGATTCCAAAAGTATAGACGCGATTGGGGGAAGAAAAAATCCCATTTTGATGAGTACATTTCAAGAATGTCGTCTTTAAAAGATAAGAGTTGGGCATTAAATAACTTGTCAATGTCACTTCACGTCAAATGTGATTATCTGTCTCCAATTGATTATTTTATTAAATTGGGCCATATTTGGGCCAAGCCTTAAACTAGTTTTGCACAAGCCCACGTCGAGTTGTTTGACCAACGAGAAGCAATATAGTTGCTGTCTGTACTGCGTATGAGAACACCATGGCGTTTAATATAGTGACTACACTGGAGGCCACGTGTATCCACCTACATGTCGCCACGTAAGCGTCTCGAAGATGAGGCGCTCTAAGAAAGCTCATTGGTTTCCTTTCTCCTCCCTATCCTTGTCTCTGTAACTTGAAAGCTTCCATCAATGGCTTCTCTTCTCTCGTCTTCCACCGTTTTCTCTCACCGGGCTTGCATCCTCTACCCTTCGCCATTAAACCGCAGATCACTCTTCATAAAACCGAAATTACCCTTCAGTCGAACCAATTCCGGAATTCTCCGAATGCGCTTGCAGTCTTCATCTAGAAAGATTGGCACTAAGGTCGGGTTTCAACTTATATTAAATGCGTGTAATTCTCTCGAATTATGTCACATTAGGGTTACTTGATAGTTAATGGGTTTCCACTTTTCAACATCTATATCTAGTGCTAGTTAGCAAATTAGAATTCTGGGTTCATAATAAATTCCCATTTCTGTTCTGAAAACTCGTTTTCAGCAGTGCAGGAACTTATACCTTCCTGCATTTCTTCAATTGATTCGAAATTGAACCCTATTGAAGCTGGATCAAAAAATCTCGAGAAATTGGTAGCAACGATCCTAATATTGGTTCAAGTTTGGTCTCCATTCCCCTTGTTTGGTCTAGACTCTGCATATATATCACCTGCAGAGGCTGTTCTTTATTCTCCGGACACAAAAATTCCAAGAACTGGGGAACTTGCCCTACGAAGGGCTATTCCTGCTAATCCAGGCATGAAGGCTATACAGGCTTGTCACTATCTTAGACTTTATATTTGGTTGCTTCGGGTACATTTGCTTTTTGAAGTCATTGATTCTGTGACTCTTCCTTAGGCCTCATTAGAAGATATATCATATCTTCTCAGAATTCCCCAAAGAAAGCCTTATGGTACCATGGAAACTAATGTAAAGAAAGCTCTAAAGGTATACTTCGTTACTTCTTTCTCTGAATAGCATTTGATCGGTCTTCTTTTGTGTGCGTGATATTCAAATGTTTTAAGAGACATTTGTATTGATTTGCATTGAAGTCGTGGACTATATTTATTGCATTTTGCAAGAATAATGGAAACACAAGCTTGAACTTCTTCACGTAACTATTTCAGGTGGCTGTGGACGATAAGGATTCAATATTGGCTAGTATACCAACAGACTTGAAAGACAAGGGCTCAGAACTGTATACAACTCTAATTGACGGCAAGGTACTGGGAATTTAAACGCTACTGTTCTCAATTTAATGAACTGTAATATTTGTATTAACTTCATAAAAGTTTGGTGAAAGAGATGATTGGGTAGTTTGCCACTGCAATAGACCGATATATGATGATTTTATCTGGTTTTGCAAGCGGCTAATAAATTAATCTTATGTTCCTTTTGTTTGATAGGGTGGTTTACAAGCACTTATAACATTTATTAAGAAACAAGATCCTGATAAAGTGTCCCTTGGCCTGGCATCATCACTAGATACTGTTGCAGAACTGGAGTTATTACAAGTACATGTGATTCTTCTCTCCCACCTCATCTCTTTTGAGTAGGTTGAAACATCTAAGTACAAGATCTAGTTTCTGACATTGAAAAGTGTTGTTGCAGGCATCTGGATTGTCATTTTTACTTCCTGAGCAATACTTAAACTATCCCAGGCAAGTCCATTTTCTGTCTTTCTGAGTTAGACTCTTCTTATGAGCTGTAAACAAAACAGCACTTCTGTGGAAATTTAGATTAGCTGGAAGAGGAATTGTGGAAATCACCATTGAGAAAGGTGATGGTTTGACATTTTCAGCTGAAGCTGGGGGTGAACAAAGAAAGAGTGCTACAATCCAGGTATCAAGTCTAATCTTCTAAAAATTTTGGTTTACTTGTAAATTTACACGAGTCTCTCCAACTGTGAGGCGCTACTTTGCTTATATTATGGATTCAGGTCGTAATAGATGGATATTCAGCACCTCTAACAGCAGGGAATTTTGCAAAACTGGTAAGGTAGTTTACTCTAACTTTAACCTTTGCTGGCTCCAGATCTTGAAACTAAGGGACTTTACGCTAAAATCTTCACAACATGTGGCACAAACTCTTTTCTTGTGGGGTTTTATTAGGTAACTTCTGGTGCTTATGATGGAGCGAAACTCAGTACCGTGAACCAAGCTGTTATCTCAGAAGACCGGAGTGGTAAGGTGGAGAGTGTTAGTGTTCCGTTAGAAGTAATGCCTTCTGGACAGTTCGAACCTCTCTACAGAACCCCGCTAAGTGTCCAGGTAAAATGAAACTGCGTTAATTTCCAAATCAAAACCCAAAAAGCTGACTTTGCTTTTATGCATTTTGACATTGGAAGGATGGGGAGTTACCAGTTCTCCCTCTATCGGTTTATGGAGCTGTTGCAATGGCTCACAGCGAAAGCTCAGATGAATACTCTTCTCCTTACCAATTCTTCTTCTACCTATACGATAAAAGAAACGTACGCATCTTTTTTTAACTTTAATCCCAATTTGTGTCTAAGGAGCTTGCTTTTGAAGTTATTGAATCTTTTCTGCAGTCTGGCTTAGGAGGCTTATCCTTTGATGAAGGGCAGTTCTCGGTTTTCGGGTATTGATTTCTAAAATATTTCCTATTTACTTGTTCAAAACTTGCAATATGCATATTCGGAGAAATGGATTTGCTTTTGTCGGTAAAAAATTTGCAGATACACAACAGCTGGAAGAGATATTCTTGGGCAGATCAAAACAGGAGATATCATCAAATCTGCAAAACTAATCGAAGGCCAAGATCGTCTTCTGTTGCCAACTCAGAATAACAACTCATCCACTTGATTTTTCTTACACTACTTTGCATTCCAAATGTGTCCAACACTTCGTTTTCCGTACAAAGAATGCTCTAAATCTCTTATTGGATTTCTAGAAATATAAAAAGCTCTCAAGTTTTAATTTACAATCAAACAAAAAAAAAGGTTTTCAGCTTTGAATCACAAATTTCATGATCAAAGGGAAGAAGACATATTACAAAGTCTGCTAGGGGATGTCTGGAAATTGCACCAGCGGAGATTCATCCGCCGAGCTGGAGGCCTCAAAGCTCCCCGCAACACCTCTCTGCTTCCGTCACTTGCCTTCCGCATAAGCTTCTCATTAGTCGGCACCATAAACCCATGCCATGCACATTTGCTCGAACCAGGGCGTCCAGAGCATGTGCAAGGCAGTCTAACCCTCAGACCCGACCTGTGACTCTTCCGTCTGACCCGGTTCATCTCTGATCGTCCTGGCATCTCTGCGCCTTCTCCTGATGGGGTCCTTCTTACAACCTGCATACGTTAGTTACAATTTTCTCTCTTACTTTTGAATTTTGCTGCGTGTAAGAGAGTGAATGAGCTTTTCAATCTTTATATCTTTTGTGTGTTGGAGGAAACATACAAGAAGAGAACAAGACCATTGACCTCATTACTGCATCTTTTCGTAATGGTCTAATATTAAAATTCCAAATGCTCCATTTCTCAAACTGTGAGTGTTTGACCAATTCCAACCTCACCAACATGTCAACAATGAATCTTTCCAATAACATATTCATGCTTTTTCTTGCCAAATTTTACTTTATTTAATTTCTTACCCACTCAAAGGCCAAACCTTTACTGGTTGGGTTTTTGGTCCAACCTTTAGACCATATTGAGAATATTTAGAAATTTAGTCAAGTCTATTTTAAGCTTCCCACCTCATTAATTTGATCCACGTAATTTTAATTATTGTCTTTTCATATATTGGACCTTCGGTTCTATCTTTTTTTTTTCTTCCCTTGTACCATTTTCTGGTTCATTAATTTCACTGAAACTTAGAGGTTTATTAAATTAGAAAAAAATATTCAAATAACAAACATTTATATCAAAATTATTTAAATAGATCCTAAAAAAGGAAAGAGTGCAATTATATTTACACCCTTTTGAAGTTAAAAAAAAAACTTCTTGTTCTTCATTTTCTTTTCTCTTCTTCTTCTTTTGTTTCTTCTTCCTCTCACCATTTATTTTCTCATTTTTTCTTATTCTCACCATTACAAACCATTCACCCGATTTAACGAAGGTAAGTTTTCGTTTTGTCTTCTCTTTTTCTCTCGATTTTGTTATTCTTTAATTAATTTCTATTGATTTTGTTTTTTTTTCTCTCAATTTTTTATCGATTTCGTTCTTCAACATTAGATTACAAAATAATTTTGAAATGGGATTTATGTCTTCGACGAATTTAGGTTGTGGGTCTCTCAGTTTGTCGTATGATAGAGATTGTCCCGGAGTTGACTTTACTTTGGTATAGTTCAAGCAAAGTTGGTTAGGGTTTCAAGTATGGTAGAGTTAATCGTGTAATTTAGGTTGAATGGTAGAGTTAGGTAATGGTTTGGTAGAGTTAGGTTATTGTTTGGTAAATTTAGGTTCTAGTTTCGAAGAGTTCATCACGAGTTTCGTTAGTGTAGTAGAGTTCTTTTATGAGTAGTAGAGTTCGTATCATTAATTTTGGCTTGAATGGTAGAGTTTGGTAATGGTTTGGTAGAGTTAGGTTATAGTTTGGTAAAGTTAGGTTATAGTTTAGAAGAGTTCATCACGAGTTTTGTTAGTGTAGTAGAGTTCTTTTATGAGTAGTAGAGTTCGTATAGTTGATTCTAGCTTGAATGGTAGAGCTTGGTAATGGTTTAGTAGAGTTAGGTTATAGTTTGGTAAAGTTAGGTTACAGTTTGGAAGAGTTCATCACGAGTAGTAGAGTTCGAATCGTAATTCTGGCTTGAATGGTAGAGTTTGGTAATAGTTTGGTAGAGTTAGGTTATAGTTTGGTAAAGTTAAGTTCTAGTTTGGAAGAGTCTATCACAAGTTTTGGTAGTGTAGTAGAGTTCATTTGATGAGTAATAAAGTTTGTATCGTTGATTCTGGTTTAGCAGAGTTGATCAAACATTAGTAGAGTTAATTATCTTTTTGGTAGAGTTGATTCTCTTATTGGTAGAGTTTCTTTGAACTTGAAAAAGTTGTTCTTAGTTTAGAAGAGCTGACCTTTATTTCTTTTTCTCTTTATAGTACGCATAAGGCACCTACGTCCAATGCCTCTGGCTGACATCTTCCCTGTTTGGCCAGAAGATGATGATGATTCAAGAGTGGACAACATGATGATCCGAGAGTGAAAAACATTGTACTGCCTAGCTTCCTTAGCCCTAGTATGTAATTTAACAAACAAAATAAAATCTAGTAAGTATGTATGAACTCTATCACATTATTACAAAATCTACCAAGAATAAATTAACTCTACCCCATTAGTATGAACTCTATAAAGAATAAATTAACTCTACTATACCGTTAGGACTTACTCAACTAGTGTAGCTAGAATAGTGATCATGAGACTAGCATTTTTCCTCCTCTACAGAGGAACCTATACGAAGGAACCTAACTATACCAAAGGTAACAAATAAGACTTTCAATGAGGCCAAGAATTCTACCATGGGTGGTCGGTGGTCATCCGTAATTTTACCATTAGTGTACTATCAACTCTATCAAAGGTAACAAATTACAAAAAACAAACTCTACTATGATTCATCTATAACTTTACCATAAACTACATTAGTGTACTATCAACTCTACTAAGAGTAATAAACTACACTTCAACGAGGAAAATTAACTCTATTATGTGTCATCTACAACTTTATCATACACTACATTATTGTGCTATCAACTCTACTAAAGGTAATAAACTACATTTCAACGAGAAAAATGAACTATATTATGTGTTATCTATAACTTTACCATACACTACATTATTGTGCTATCAACTCTACTAAAGGTAACAAACTTCATTTTGAATAAGGAAAATGAACTCTATTATGCGTCATATATAACTTTACTATACAGTACATTAGCGTACTCTACCATACACTATATTATCTTACTATCAACTCTACCAAAGGGAACAAATTACATTTTCCATGAGCAAAACGAGCTCTACCATGAGTCATCTGTAACTTGATCATACACTATATTTTCGTACGATCAGCTCTACTAAAGATAACAAAGTACATGTTCCACGAAGAAAACGAACTCTACCATACACTATATTATCTTACTCTCAAATCTACCAAAGGGAACAAATTACATTTTCTATGAGGAAAACGAGCTCTACCATGGGTCATCTGTAACTTGACCATACACTACATTTTCGTACGATCAACTCTACCAAAGGTAACAAAGTACATATTCCATGGAAAAAATGAACTCTACCATACACTATATTATCTTACTTTCAACTCTACCATGAGTCATTAGTAACTTGACCATACAGTATAGTTTTGTATGATCAACTATACCGAAGGTAAGAAATTACATTTTCCACTGAGAAAACCAACTCAACCATGGGTTATCTGTAACTTTACCATACACTACATTATCATACGATCGAATCTACTAAAGTTTTATCAACTCTTGCATGTTGCATTCATTTAGTTTAGTAGAGTTCGTCAGAGACGGCGGCTGACATGGCATGTTTCATTAATAGTAGTTTCGTAATTACGTTTTTGTTTACTTATCAGAAAATGACAAAACGGTATATTATGAATTAAAAAAACTATTCAACTCATTTTGGAAATTTTTATCTGTTTAAGTAATTTTTCAATAATTCTATCCTATTTAAGTAAATCGATTTGACAAAAAAAATTATGGAACGAATTATTGATTAAAAGAAAACTATTTTTTTCCAACTTAACTCATTATAATGGTTACTGAAGCCAATGTTGAGGTACATAATCCACAAACGACTGCCTCCTAGCAAGCCTTCTAACAGTAAAGGGCCACTAAATCAGCTATGTGGTTCAAAGAACGAGGAATCAAAGACAAAGAGAAATAACTGAAAAGGTTGCGGAGGCGAAGAAACTCCTTAAGGAGGGGGCAAGGGCGGGCCATCCACTCAGGTTTTCAGTCATCTTCAGAACATCTGCACAGTCAACAACAAAAGCAACCTCCAAGAATACCAAAGAGATGAGAGAAGACATTTCCCAGAGAAGTGCTTCAAACTCGGAATGAAGAGAAGACATGCTTCATGATGTACATCTAGCTCCAAAGGTAGAATCTGCAGAGTGGTCAGAAAAGCAGAACCACCTCAGGCCCGAGAAAAGCTCAGAATCCTTTCGAGAGGCATCCACAAAGCACCTAGGACCAGTAAATACCGGTTGAACCAAAAGAGATCGATAAAGACTATCATGATCCAAGAAAACAGATATAGAGGAAAGGCCAACAGCCTTGTTATCAGCCAAGCCTTGATCATTCGAAACTAACCAGGCAGCAACCTCTGCTTCAGCATATCGAACAATGTCTTGGGGTTCCCAGTCAATGTTAGAGAATAGCTTATCGTCCCTTGCTTTCCATATGAACCAAAGAAGCCAGAGGAAGCTCCTCTTATCAATATCATGAGGAATGTGAAGAAAAGATAATCCAAATTAGAAAACACAGAAGAACTCGAGAAATCCCCATTGCTTGACCGGCAATGAAGACAAAGCCCAGGTCTGAACAGTTGAAGGACATTCAAAATGGACATGAGTAATCATTTCCAAAGGGGACCCACAGCAGCAACAAGACACATCACAAATAGTGCCTTGGCAAGCCAAGTTAGGACCCACAACGATATGACCAGATAAAACTTATCGCATAAAGTGCATAATCTTTGGAAGGAAAGGCACCTTCCATACCTCACTATGAAAAGATACCAATTTCGGTCCAAATGATATATTGCTTAAATTCCTGACATTCCGTTTGGCCCAATAACCCGATTTGATAGAGTACCGACCATACTTAGTAAAATGTCAGCCAAAATAATCAGGCTTAATATGTGAGGGAATATAGATACCAAGTATTAACGTAGTATCATGAGGATCAAATAATTGTCTAACAAGAGCAGACAGCCACTGCCTTGACAACAAGTGAATGAGATGATCGATCGTAAGATCCGGTTAGAATGATGATCCAGCCCAAACGCAGGCCAGGGGATAAAGTCTGGATCTAATGATCTCGCCGTACAGAAATCGAGGTACCATCACCAACTCATGAACTCAGGTCTTTCGACACCAAAGCACAAGCATAGATCACACTCCGGTAACCATATGACGGAGACAAGGTACGACGAGGCACAAGAGGGCTAGAGTCCCAAAAATAATGTCCTCTAAAAACCTGTGAGAACAAGAAATTAGGACAATCTAGGAGACGCCAAAGCTGCTTACTTAGCAGGGCAGTATTAAAATCCTAGATTTGCCTGAATTCCAAACCGCCTTCACTTTTCCTATCACATAATTTTTCCCACTTTACCCAATGGATTCTCAAAGACGATCCTGATGTCTTCCACCAAAAATATGCGATCCCAGAAGTAATCCACTGAGCCAGACTTTTAGGTAAACGAAAGCACGACATGACATAAGAAGGAAGTACTGTCAAACCAGACTTAATAAGAACCTCTTTGCCTTTGGAAAGAAACTTTGCCAACCATGAGTTAATTCTATCCTTTATTTTCTCATGAATAAACTCAAAAATCTTTGTTTTGGAACCTTCTAACCCTTCTGGCAAGCCTAAGTAAGTCCCCATCCCTCCAATATTACAGATACCAAGAGTATCCTGCACCAACGTCTTTGTTATCAAATCAACTTGATACCTGAACTGAATAGATGATTTGTCAAAATGAATTTGTTAACCCGACAGACGCTCATAATCCTGTAGAATCCCATAAATAACCTCATCCTCCCCCTGAGTAGCTTTGCAAAATAAAAGGCTATCATCAGAAAATAACATGTGGGACACCGAGGGGCTACTACAAGAGATAGCTAGCCCTGGAATTAGTTTTGCCTCCTCTGCATGATGCAGTATAGAAATGAGGACCTCTGTGCAGAGAACAAAAAGAAAAAGAGAAATAGGGTCGCCCTGATGCAGGCCCCTTTTAGGAGAAATCTGCCCATGAGGAGTCCCATTTATGAGAACGGAATAGTCTACTGATCTTACACAAAACATAATACAAGTAATCCAATGTTCCTGGAAACCAAGGTGAACGAGAAGAGCATCTAAGAATTCCTATTCCACTGTATCATAAACATTACTCATGTCCGTCTTAATGACCATAAATTTCCCTTTGACTGCTTTATTAGTTTGCAAAGCATGGAACATCTCCTGAGCGATAAGAGTATTATCTGAAATCAACCATCCGGAGACAAAAGCTGATTAAGTTTAGAAAATGAGAAAATGGAAGATCTTCTTCAACTCTAAGCAAAATACCTTAGAAATAATTTTATAACCCACATTGCATAAGCTAATAGGTCTGTACTCAGAAATCTTCGCAGGCCGAACTACCTTTGGGACTAAAAAAATATTAGTACAACTCAAAGTAGTATCAAAAACCCGTGAGAGAAGAAAATCGTTTATTAACCGAACAAGTCCTCCTTAATAATCTGCCAAGAGTACTGAAAAAGGGTAGTCATGCCATCCCGACCAAGATCCTTACTAGGGTTAATCAATGACAAAGCCAGCCGAATCTCCTCCTCAGAAATCGGGGCCATTAGCATCTGATTCCATTCTTGCGTAACCTTAGGGACAATACAGTCTAGATTCGTACCAACATCCAAAGATCCGCGCGAAGAAAAAATATTTCAATGTAAGCGACACTTTCCTTAGCAATATCACACTCCTAGGAATTCTAAGAACCAGACGAGGACAACAAACTTGTAATCCTCTTTTTCGTACGACGTAGCTTAGTTTGTGCATGAAAAAACTTAGTGTTTTAATCACCTTCCCGCAACCATCTATTCCTGCTATTTTGCTTCCAGAAGAGTTCTTCGTCAGCATATGCTAAACGAAGGGCCTTAGAAGCCTGACGAATAACAAGAAGAGTACAAAAATATTCTTTTTTGACACATTAAAGATTCAAGAGTTCATGATAATGAAAAAAACATATAAAACATATTAACATGTTGGAACAAAATAAAAATTCGATTCAAAAATAGTTATATGTCAGTGAGTTCATCATGTAATGTAATAAATTCTATGTTCGAAAACACGCTGTGTAGAGCCGCCTATAGAGTGGAAAATTGTTCAATAGTGAGGAACCACCACGATTTTTATGTACGGCCAAAAAACCTGAAGTTTCGAAAGAACTTAATTTTTTTGCTAATTTTAAGCCTAAAAAAATATTTAGGATCAGGTTTAAGTTTTTAGATACAAACACAAAGAAAAACAGAAGAAAAACAGACGACGATGTCAAAAAGACTATTTTTTCTTCCATTAATTAGAAAAACAGAAACACCTAAAAACCCACAACAATGACTCGACCTCCTCAACTCTAGATTTAAATCATCAATATATAACACAAGACCAACTTAACATTTATGGCATATTCGTACGTTTTATATTATACGGTTATAGTTTACGTTATATGTCTTTAAATTCAATAAAATATCTCAAATTAGGTTTAGAGTAATCCCCGTATAATCTCCAGTTAATTGATTCGGCGCTAGGCTTCATCTCACCGCCTAATTAACACCTAACAAGATTTAAAATTTGAGTAATAATGTGTCACGGATAAGTAAAAATGAGTATTATCCTTGTAGAATAATAAATGAGAATATTGTTATGAAAAGATTATTATCTATAGTAATATTCTACTATTTGATGATTTCACCGCATGAGTTTAACCGACCACAGCCACTATAAATATAGCTTCACCTCTATTTATGTAAACTACTTCATATATGAATGAAAGAGAATTTGTTATTTGAGCTTCTTACTCACGTGCTCTCTCTCTCACGTACCTTTTTTTGTTTTGTCAAGAAATGGGTGAAAAGCCTCCCAAATGCGTTACTCAGACAAAACAAAAAATTATGGAACAACAAAATGTGAGGAAAAGACTCCAAGTGAGTCATCTTCAAGAATCAAAATTAACTCTACAAGAGGAGATAAACAATAATGAAAACCATCCAGAAAAGAGAAAGCATAGTTAGCTGGATCATCGGCAAGATGGTTAGCTTCCATATACACGTGTGAAAACTAGACTACCCAATCCCTAGTGATATCGCCATAGCATAATGTGCTATGAATGATAGCGGATGAGAATCTACAATCCGTGTGTGAAGAAAACCAACAACGGTACTCAAATCAATTTCGACCTCCAATCTTCATATGCCTTGTTCCCAAGCAATAAAAAGACCATAGTAAACACTCCAAAACTCGGCAAGAAGAGCGGAACAAAAACCTATATTGAACACGAAACTGTGCACCCAATCACCATAACTATCCCGTATAACCCCACCAGTCGCTGTGTGCCTGAGGTTACCTTTTGAGGCACCATTAGTATTGAGTTTAAACCACGAATGTTGGGGACGATTCCATGCTATTTGGCAAGCGATACGAGCTTGTCTTTTCCAGATCTATTACACGTTACTTGAGCTCTATGTAGCTTTTTCCCATATGACAACACAAATTATGTACGATCTCGGCAGTGGTATGTGGAGCCAAAAATGTCTCCATATCTCCATTTCCAGCTTTACCACATAATTCCTGGAAATAAAATCGACCATGGGCAGCCCAACACTAAATCCATGATGCCCAAATTCGTATACAGCCATTCAAAAAGCGATTGACTAAAAAAAACCACTCGCCTATTCATAGGTACTAATCGAGACCAGATACCCCTTATAGCTTGGCAATCATTGAATATATGTATATATGATTCGATCCCCTGTGTACAAATAGTACAAATATTAGATTGACTCAAGTGGCATCAAAATCGTTCTTCATTAGTCATAAGCGCTCTGCAAATTGCCAACCATAGAAAGGTATGAATCTTTCGGGTACCTTTAGCTTCCAAATCCTGTCAAAGAAAGAAATCATATTCAGCGAGGGGTGTGAACCCTTCAATAGTTTATAGGCTAAATTAACCATAAAAAAATCGTCTCCCATTCTGTTCCAGGCTAAACGGTCCGTAGAACTAGTAATCTTATCCACAACCATCGCATTCAGGTGTAAACAAGTATACTGAGGAATAAAATCAGCGAGATTATTAAGCAATTATCCTGAACCATCCTACCAATAATCACTTACAACTTTTGATAATTCTGCCTATGGAATATCTGAAGTTGAGGAATTCACCAGAGGCAAACTTAATAGCCAACAGTCTGTCCGAAATTTAATTGTACTCTCATCTCCACAAACCCATCGTATATTTGGCATAATAACCTCATTAAGACCTACTCAAATGCTCCGCCAAGTAGAAGAAGCATTACATTCTAGAACTAACCACCCCAAGTCTTCAAAACCTCAGATACTATACTTAGCTTTAACTACTTTGATCCATAAAATTTGGTCTCTATTCAAAATCCGTCATCTCAACTTTGAGATTGGAGCTTTATTCATATCCTTCACACGACAGATACCCAAACCCCCCCCCCCTCAGACTTCACCTAACAAACCTTATCCCAAGATACAAGATGTTTTTTTCTTGAAGTTGCATCACTCCCCCAAAGAAAAGATCTTGCTATTTGATCGATTATGTCCAAAATGGATGAAGCCAAACAGATCATACACATCGAGTATATTGGAATAGACGAAATCAGAAATTTCGTGAGAGTTAGCCGCCCTGGAAAACTTAGAGAACGACACTTCCATCCCAAGAGATTAGAATTCATCTTTACTAAGATCTCACTAAAGGTGTCTTTGTCGATAGTCTTCTAGAGCACAGGCATTCCAAAATATTTTCCAACCTCCCTAGTCACTTTAATACCACTAGCATCACTAATTTGTTGACCAAGCTGCCAGCTTACATTCTCCGACAAAAATATTTTTGACTTGTCAAGACTTACACGCTGACCCAATGAAGAACAAAATTGATCCAAAACTTGTCGAATAACTCGGGTTTGGCTCACGGATGCTTCAACGAACAAGAATAAATCATCAGCAAATAAAACATCAGAAAGGCTCAGACCAGATCGAGACAATCTAATCGGTTTCCATGTCTTCCCTAATACAACATTGTCAATTAGATGACACAAATGTTCCATACACAAAACAAAGAGATAAGGGGATAAAAGATAACCCTGTCCCAGTCCACGACAAGGTGTGAAGGAGTCCGTGCATTCCCCATTCCAGATAATCTTCATAGATGGACCAGTAACACACTGCATAATCCATGAAACCCACGTAGACAGAAACTTGGCTGCTTTAAGTGTAACTTCGAGAAAATCCCATATAATATAATTATAGGCTTTTTCTAAATCCAACTTCAGCAACATCCATCCTTTTTTCTTAGCTTTCTTTCTCACAGAATGAACAACTTCCTTAACAAGGACAATATTATCCACCCCCAAACGTCACGGTATAAAATTTGTTTCCACATGAACGATGAGATTAGTCGTGATTGGCTTCAAACGTTCAACCATTGATTTTGTGATTATCTTGAACAAGATGTTACACAAGCTGATTGGTAGAAATTTCTTGATCGTTTTTGTCTTCAACACTTTCGCAATTAGTACCAAAAATACATCGTTCGTTTCTTCCGGAAGAACACTCAAATGGAAAAACAGCAGTATAAAGTCTGTCACTGTGGCACCAATTACGTTCGGATAGGAATGATAGAAGATTGGTTGATAACCATCAGGTCCTGGAGCCTTGTATTTTACCCATTTTTTGAATGGCTAATTCAACCTCTTCAGCAATAATGCCCCTTTCTAACTTCTGCATATCATCCCAAGAAAGAATTAGAAACCCGATAGGATTCAAAGGTTCCACGGCAGTTGGGACATCATTAAATGAGAAAAAGTGAGAATAGAACTCAATCGTGTGAGACTCAAGTTCTTGTTGATTTGTTATCCAAACATTGTTATCACCTCGCAGCATTTCAATACGATTATACCGTCGTCTAATCACAGTAGAAGTATGAAAAAACGATGTATTCCTATCTCCCAATGCAATCCATTTCTCTCTGAACTTCTGGAACCAAAACACTTGTTCTTGAGATATAACCTCATTAAGTTGCTTAAGAGTATCTTCTTCAACAAACATATCATTCGATGGAGATCTTTGCAATAGGTATTGGATTACAGAAATTTTTTCAAGTAACTTATCTTTCTGTCTATGAATATCACCAAAAACTTCCCAGTTATACTTCTTGAGCAAACCTTGCAGACGTGAAAGAGCTTCATGAGTGCTTAAATTGTTTTTCCATGAAGGAGAGATTAGTTCTTGAAAACCCTCATGTCGCAGCTAAGCTGCCTCAAAACGGAAAGGGCAACACCGAGGGTTACAGTTACGAGTAGGACACACTTGTAACCATAACGGTGTATGATTAGACAAAAAAAGGGAAGATGAGAAACCATAGCTTCTTGCCATAATAATCATGTTCGCGGACAGCACAAGATACGATCTAATCTTTTGGCAATATAAGTAGCCGAAGTCTTACCCATTTTCCAAGTAAATTGTGAACCTTTAAATCTCATATCAATGAGGGAAAGGTCATTTATCCATTCAACAAAAAGAATCGAGTCTGATGACAAAGCTCCATTTCCTCCCGATCTCTCATCAAGGCGAACAATTGTGTTAAAATTTCCACCTATTATCAGCAGATCAGAAATTCCTTGAATAACAATCTTCAAATCATTCCATAAACCACTTCTTCTAGCCGCGGAAGGCACTGCATAAACCAATATTACATGAAAAACCATATCGTCTTGTATGATTTTAGCATGAATATATTAAGAGGAATGAGATACAATCGTAAGTGACCCCAACTTAGTTCTCCAAAGAAGCTATAAACCTCCACTATGACCAACAACATCAACCTTAAAAGTGTTTTCAAAGTCCAAATTCCTGCAAATACTATTTTCTCTCTCACGTCTAACATGTGTTTCAAAGAGAGCTAAAAATCCACTTTTTTCTTCTTTAAAATGTAATGTAGTGATCTATGAAAGTTGGGTTTGTTCGCCTCCCACCAATTACAAAAAAAGCAATTCATCATTAAAATGATATGAATAAGAAACATAATTTCTAGGGCAAGTCATCATGCATTCATCGAAGCCACATTGATAGGCTGCAATGACGAAGACACTTTATCCTTAACTTGTGAAGGAGAGCACTCCACAATACCATCTAAGCGAGACTCAACAGCAGAGACTTGTGGATTATCACCAAGAGAAGAGGCCGCATGCTCTGAATTAACCAATGGAACCAAAGGAGGATATGAAAATCTAGGATTATAAGCACGACCAATAGAGGAATGGTATTAGAGGGATCCTCTAAAGCACGACCCGTCTTCAAAGTCTTAGAATCTGCATTTTTAACCACACCTGAACTAATTTCCATCCCAATTTGAGTACTCGTCTTCATCTCCTAATTCATCAAACGACGAGCATGATCTTGAGACTGAACACGAGGCTTCTGAGGAACCAAAGATTTTTGTGCAGAACCCAAAACAATTAGAGAAGTGTCTGAAGTTTTAGCACGAGCAGCTCGGGTTTTACATCACGTAGTGGATTTACGCCATCATTAGTCTTCTGTGTATCCACCCTCAAAGAAGAAGTAACTGGCTCAATTACATCCTTTTTCCGCAACAGCAAGAGGACAATTAGGCATGGCATGACCATAGATCTCACAATGTTCACAAATATTCAAAAGTCACTCGTAAGAGGTATAATAACGATCATCATTAACTAAGAAACCTTTCATTAGTTGGGATAGATCTACTTCAACAAAAACCCGTGCAAAACAACCTCTTGTAAACTTCAGTGTAGATTCATCCAGATGTAGAGGTCTGCCAACACTACTAGCAATTTCTGCCAGGATGATATTATGGTAGAGATTTCCAGGTAGTTGTTCAATACAAATCCACGCTAGAATAGTGCGAATCTCTCTATGACCTAGATCAAAAGAGGACGTCCAAGCTTGGGTAAGGAGGTAGCTCCCAAACATCATCCACGGACCACACGTGAGTGCATTCATGTAGTCACTATTAGCACCAAAGCAAACAAGGAAGAAGTTCCATGGAAGGTCAATAATCGATAACAATCCCAAATGCTTCCACACCTCATGCAGTTTCCTCGTCATTGCACCAATATTAATACTCCTACCAAGGACTTTCACATACATACACTTATCCCAAAGTGCATTTATAGCTTTCATAACTCCCCATTAACGCCATTTGGGTATTCCAGTACGAACCCTAGCTTTGACAAAACCATCAGAAATATGATTAGGTGAAGAAGAGTGGCGTCTAAAACCCAAACCCTATCCAGTTGCAGACCATGTTTCATGTGAAACGAGTGTCCCATCTTGTTCACTCGCGTCAATCATGGCTAAATCTGCATCACTCTTCTCCATGGCCATATCAATCTCAGTGACCTCTGACACACCGTTAAAACCACCACCCACCATTAAAACTTTTCCGAAACCCTAGTATTGACCAAATTAGCATCCGAATCATTAATCAAACCAAATCACAATTCACAGTTGTGGAAGAGATCACCTCCGCCACTAAGGGAGGAGAATCAGGCGGACGATCATGGTCACCGCCATCAGACAAAGAGGCGTCCAAGACACGTTTCGAAGAAGCCCTAATCGCATGTTTTTCACCGTTATTGCGTTTTTTCTTCTTTTCTGACATGTCTTTCTTTCATCATAATATAATAACATATTATTATATACTTTTAAGTTTATTTTATCATACCCGAGTTGCTCAAATCAAATGCCGAAGTAAGATTTGATTTTTGTCAAATTTATTTTAATAAAGAAGTTTTGCCCTGGATGATTAGCTCCCCATATATATATATATATATATTTAATATTTATATTCAATTTATATACTATTATGATGGCATGCATGTTGTATAGGTAATTTATTCCCATATTTAAATATTAATTTTAGGATGGTAGGCGTTATCTTCCCCAAATCGATCGCTAGATAGGTTATGCTTCACGATCATGATCATATTGTAGATTATGTCTCTTCTGATCACTGACTTTAAATGAAAAAATTTATGAAATCGTTCTAGAAGAGCGATAATATAAATTTTTTCTAAAAGACAAAGTGTTTTTAATTATTGTTTTATCTATTTACTTTATGCTATTCTAATTTATATTTTATTATGTGAATTTAGATTATTATCATGATTTTAATTTGACATTTAAATTGAATTATCAGCAAATTAGTGATAAATAAATTACCATATTTAGTAATCATGTCAAATATGGGTAAACTCGAGATCACTGCCTTGTATATCTCTGGAAATAACTATATGTGATTGACAGTTATAACAATGATTCATTTAAAGGAAAATAAGCTCATTGATACCATCAATAAGTCAAAATCGACTTCTAATGAGAAAAAGGAAAACCCATGATATTTTTATTCTACCATATCTATGATGGTCTAAATATGAATATAGAAGATCTTGAAGATCTTTGGAAATCAGAAAATAGAATGAAAGTGTGATGTTAAACCATCAATATCGATCAACTTCATTCTCAGAAGTGATTGTTGCATCATCAAGTTATAATAATTGAAATAGATGTAGATACGGTCGATGAAATGATTGTGGTCGTAAACAAAAAGGATATGGACGTGTACATGAACAAATGAAAAGGTTCCATCTAAATAATTTAAGGTCCAAAGTAAATGAAGTTGGTTATGTGATAAATAAGTAACATAAGAATAGTTGCAACAAATGCGACATGAAAAGACATTAGGAGTGTACTTGTAGTACGTTAAAATATGTAGCCGATCTGTATGATAAATCACAAAAGAGAAATGAAAACAAAGACCAACTTCACATATAAATTAAGGCATCCCTTCAATGGCATAAATAGTGGTATACATCTCGACATAGCCAATTTTGTTGTTGATCTTGATGATATCAAGGAAAATTTAAACGATTAAAATCTTCCTGAAAAAGATAATATGACATGATATGACATGATAATATGTTATTATATATATTTTTTGTTTATATAATAGCTTTTATTGTGTTGAAATTTTAACTTATTACATTAATGCAATTTTTATAATAAGATAATGTTGAAACTTACAAATGGGGATGGAGATATTTATGGTGGACAGTGCTACAACGCATACAATACTTAATAAGAAAAAGTAATTTTCCTCCCTTGATATAAAAGATTACATTCGAAGCACAAATACTATATCTGGTAATGCAAAAATATTTGTGGGCTCTAGAAGAGCTATTTTTTCAATGCTAGGGGAACAAGATTTGAAATAAATGATGCATTATATTCGTCCAAGTTTACATAAACTTATTAAGTTTTAGAACTATCCGTCAAAATGGATATCATATAGAGACTATGAATAAGAATGGCATTGAGTATATTTGTATTACATCAGTCATTCCGGAGAGAAAGTATATATTAGAAAAGCTGCCAGCTGTATCCTCCGGAATATATTCCACAAAAAATAAATGTGGCTGAATCATATATAACCGGGAGTTTACATGGATGTTCAAAATCTAGCATGAACATTTAAAGAATCTTGGTTCAGTTATGATGAGAAAAATTGTGGAGAATTCAAATGTTCATCCGCTTAAAAATCATAAGATTTTTCAAGCGATAGAATATTTATTTAATACTTGTTCTATTAGAAAACTAATAACTCGGCCATCACCAGCTAAAATTGGGAATGAATCTCCAGTATTGTTAGAAAGAATACATGGTGATATATGTAGGCCGATTCACCTACAATGCAAGTCATTTAGATATTTTAAGGTATTAATTGACGCATCTAGATGTTCACATGTGTGTCTATTGAGCACATGAAATATGGCTTTCGCAAAATTCATGACCTTAATAATCAGGTTGAAAGCACAATTTCCTGATTATACAATAAAGAAAGTAAGGTTTGGTAACACAGATGACCAAATTCATTAAATATAATTGATTTATTGAATCCTCGAATAGAAAAATCTTACATCAAAAAGTTTGATACATAGTACAAACCCAAAATAGGTTATTGAAATTGTAATTGGTACTGGATTTGATACAAAGTATATGCTCCTAATGGGTATTGGAAATATAATTAGTCTTGAAGTGGGATTCAATTTGAGATGGATCGACAAGAAAAGTCATCATCTCGATGGGGAGTTTAAAGAACCTCAATAAATTGAATATCCAGCAAATTATAATCACACTAAAATGAACTTGGTAAATCATAGATGTGCTTATTGCAAAATTTGCACAATTGAATAGTGAATTGTTAATTTGGACATATGTAACCGTCTCTATAAACTATAAATAGAGGCACAATCCTTTGAAAAAAGATCGGTTTTTTGGCATATAAAGTCTAATAAGAACATCAATTCGACAATCATTCCTTCTTGTTCTTAGTTAATTAAGCTCTTGCTCCTAATCAAACTCCAAGTGTACTTGTCCATTCTTTCCTACTCTTTTAATTAGGAACCACTATTTTAGTACTCGCTGTGCTAAGACCAATTCCAACAGTGATCATTTTAATGTCACCAATCAAACCCTAAATATAGCTTCACCTCTACTAATGTACACTACTTCATATATGAATGAAAAAAGAGATTATTATTTGAGCTTCTTACTCACTTGCTCTCTCTCTCTCACTCATATCTTTCTTTCATCATAATATAATAATATATCATTATATGGTTTTTAAGTTTATTTTATAACAAATATTAAATAAATTTGGAGGGATTATAAAAATTAACACCTATCCGTAATCAAAAGATCGTCATGAAGCGAATACCGAGTTAAAGACAGCGTTAGTTCATATTCCCCGATCTGTCCATTTTTCATCCTTTCATTACCTCTCTACCAACCAACCCTTATTTTACCTTCATTAATATTTTCATACAGTTTTTTTTTCTTTCTGGTTTCTAATTCACAAAAAAAAAGTATCACGCAAGTGATCTTTTCTTTAGTGGTAGGTGGTAAATTTATTAAAGGTAGATACACTTGCATATTTTGGGATTGAGTCCCACTCGTCTGCATTATGCAGAAATTTGGCTAATGGGCCGGTTAGTTGTGACCCAATATTTAAAAGAAAAAAAAATTATTTCAATAGACAGATGCCTTATTCTAAAAACCTCCCCCTAGCTTCGATTAATCTCCATTTAGTCGCTAGGCCCACTCTAGTTGCCTCGATTAATGGTTAATCTTTTGTCATCTAATATTTTTCACGTAATCTGATTATTCTCCGCCTAATCCAATCATTTTCTGATTAATTTTGCATGATATGATTAGTTTTAGATTGCAAATATAAAAAAGTTTTGATTTTATTATTCAATTATTTTATGTTCTATAGTAACTTATGTTCAAAATTTAATAAACATCACAAGTTCTGTTTAAAAATATGTATACTACAATTTTGAAAACAATATTATATAAATATTTAATTATAACAGATTCATATTGTACTAAAATAGTATTATAGCCCTAAAACTAATCTTGAGTTAATCTCTGATTTTCTAATTAATCACTAGACTTATACCGAGCGCCCGATTAGTGCCTAGCAATATTTTAAACAAGGGACACATGTCTGTATGCGGGACAGTATGATTTTTAGTTTTTTTTCTTTTGACATTTAATTATAATATATAACAATTAAACATATATAATTATGTTGAGCTCTTCTTTTGTGGTTAAATACTCCATCTAATGGATTATAAATCAGATTTTGTCGAACTAATTATTAACAAAATATATAATATTAATATATAATTTTTGTTATGAAATATTTTTACGGTCCACGTATTATAACAGTTTTTTATTATTCTATTTATTGTTCTTGATCTTCATTGTATACTATAGTTATATCCGTGTTATAACGTGATATTTGTTTGTTTTGATTTTTTTTAAAACTGTGTTCATATAGGTTGTTAGACTCGTATTGAAATCTTAGAATATTTTTCTGAGATATTGTTTAGAGGCTTGAAACCCAAACCAAAACTGATTCAAATTGAAAGAACCAAACCCGACAAAATATCCAAATAGATCCTAAATCTGTGTATCCGAAAAAGCAAATCCAAATTCGAACCAAAACCAAATCCATAACCAAATTTTAGCTCATTAGAGTTTTTCTGTTAATTTAAAATTTACTTTGAATTTTTAAATAAAAATATTCTAAACCCGAACTCGATCTATATCAAACCAAACTCTATCCGAGAAATAAAAATATCTGAATAAGTCTAAAATCTAAATAATCAAAAAAATAAATTAGATGAACCTAACCTAATAAAAATGTTTCCTAAATTTTTTTACTTGGAAAATCGAATCCTAACCTAAAGCAAAACCAACTCAATAACTGAATTTGTAACCGATATATTTTTATTAAATTTCATCTTTTTTAGAATTTTTTATTACATTGTTATTAGTTTTAAATTTTAGTATATAAATTTATAACAAAACTCATCTTAATCTTCTTTTAAGAATGGTTATGAACCTTAGGTTGATTTAATCATATAGTTTATAACACGACCAAAACGAAAGTGTCTCCTACTTTAATATATGAATTTTTTTTTTCAACACTGTTGCATAACTAGCCAGCTTATTAGCTAAGTTCCTACAAAATGTAGACAGTAAGACTCGATCCATGTGTGTGTAATGTATCTGCATTTAATAAACTTACCACTTGTTGCTAGAGCAAAATCTCTTCACATCTTCATTATATATATATATATATATATAACAGAATATAGAAAGATATAGATTTATAATTTATATATAACGAAATATAGAAAGATATAGCTTTTTCTTTTTTTTGTTCAACTATGGCAAGATATAGATATTTTAAGGAATTTGGAAATTTGCCCATATATTTTTCGTTTAAACAAAAAGAAATTTGGTTGGCAAGTGTAACTTAAAATAAATATATGAATTCCAAAAAATTGGCATTGATAACAAAAATTGAGAAAGGTGGTTAGTATTTATTATTCACAAGAGGAATGCAAATAAAGGCGTTTTTAATTTCTTGATTTACAGATAATCATTCCTTGTGCTGATGTGGAAGCCTAAGGTACATTGCTTGCCATTAATGTTCACATTTTTTTGCTTTCTTTTTTTCTTATTTCATTTCTCTTTATTTGTTTTTCCTTGATTGTAATTTGACTTCAAACTAAGTAGAAAATTAATTCCGACCAAAAAAAAACTAAGTAAAAAATTAATAGTTTTGAAAAAGTGAGAACAATTTAAAAGCATACATCATATGACTATTTCAGAAGCGCAAATTACTATTATGTTTTTTTTCTGTCAACTGTATTCTTATAGTTAGATCGATAAATTTGATTTATAAGCAAAGTACATATTCTGAATCTTTTTTTTCTCTCCTTATATTAGAGAAAAATCAGACCCGATGCCTAAGGATTTATAAAACGATCAATACCACTGAGCCTCATATCCTCAACAATTACTATTATATCTAGTTTACTCAAATAATTATTTAATTAGTCTAAACAAATCTTTTAATCATTTAATACTATTATATTCCTTTTTGTTGTGTAAACAACATAATTAGCATTGATGAAAATTCCAAGTGTCATAGTATTTTTGTTAGCCGGCAGATTCTTGGTCGTTCGTAGTTGGTTTATTCGTGGTTCGTCCATTGTAGTAGATATATTTAACAAATGTAGTAGGTTTATTTGTAGCATATTTCAGATTCAGATTTAGTGTGTGGTAAATTTACTTTTTATTTGTTATAAGTTTACTGATCCTTTGTGGTAGATTTCGTAAGTAAGGTAAGTCTATCTCATGTTGTTTTCAGATTCAAATTTGTGTGGTAGACTTATTTATACTTTGTAGTAGGTTTATTGATCATTTGTAATGAATTTTTTGTCAAATGTGGTAGGTTTATCTTGTGTTATTTTCAGGTTCATATTTTATGTTTGTTATACTTATATGTACTTTGTAGTAGCTTTATTGATCATTTGTACTAGACTTTTTTGTCAAACATGGTAGATTTATCTCGTCTTGTTTTCGAGTTTCATATATTGTGTGTGGTAAATTTATTAGTGCTTTAAGGTAGGTTTAATGATTATTTGTGGTAGATTCATTTGTTAGACATGGTATGTATATTTTGTGTTGTTTTGAGGTTTATATATTACTTGTGGTAGACTTATTGGTTTATAGTAGTAGTCTTGATAGGTTTATTAGTCGTTTGATGTAGAGTTAGTAGTTAAACATGGTAAATTAATTTTTTGTTGGTATTAGATTCTAATATCCTGTCGCATAGATTTATTGATCATTTGTGGTAGACTTGCCGATCTTTTGTGATATATTTACTAGTGAAGCGTAGTAAATTTTTTTTTTGTGTTGTTCAGTTTTAGATTATGTATTTGGTAGATTTTACTTGTCTTTCATGGTAGATTTAGTTTTTGTTTGTAATAGATTTATTTGTTAAACACAGTAGAATTATTTGTTGTGATTTCAAGTTTAGATTATGTGTGTGATAGATTTAACTTTCATTCATGCTATATTTACTTTTTATTTGTGGTAAATTTACTTTATATTTTGATAGAATTATTTTTGTTTTAATTTAATAAATAAAATAATTATTTTATCCTCACTTATTATTACATTCTGTCGCTAAACTCATTTTCTTCCTAAATAGATCACACCGTAAGAGCACCATTAAAACTGTTATCCTTTTTCTTAGATCAAATAATTTTAGTTTGTGGGAAATGGAAGTTTGAGAAAAATCATTATAGTACAATGTGCAAAAGATAAATGGAACATCAAATTGTAGTTACAAGCTTGACATCTTAAAGTTTATTCAATTTGAATGAGAAAATGTGTTCTTGCATAAAGGTTTGTCTTGGATACATATTTGCATTATGTCATTGAATACTTTTTCCTCAACTCCATCAATCATCATTCCAATATCATTCAGTTTGTAGCAGTAGTTAAAGCTATAGTTTACCGCCATAGTTCTTGAGATGAAACAAAAAAATTCACAAATAAGTATATAATAGTCAACAACATATGAAAAAGAAACCTACCAAACAATAATGGAATATACTTTCTCAACTACAGAAAAATAACCTTATCTCAAACTTCAAATAATAATCTACCAAAACTTGTAAACAAATTTACCATACATGAAAATAACTCTACCAAAATACGACAAATAAACCTATCTTGAAATTAAAAAATAAATCTCTCAAAATTCAATAAACAGATTGCGAATTCAAAGAAATCGACAATGACTGCAAACAGACCTTACAATGGTAATCGAAAAATCTACATACAATTCTCACAAATCTAACAAATAACATTGTATTCTATAAGAACCAAAAAAAATTCTATTTTCACAGATGGTGCTCTGATTCCTAAGAAGATGAAGATACCAAAACCAATTTTGTTAGAAATCAAAATGCTTTTAAAAACTTCAAAACAACAAGAACAACAAGAATAAAACAGAGTAAAAGTAGAAGAAATAGAGAAAGAAAACGAATAAGAATGAGACGACAAACAAAAAAATGAAGAAGATGAAATACGAAATTGAAATTGAATACCACAATATGAAATAGATTGAAAATAACAAAGAATATAATAAAAAGAAGAAACTTACCTCAAACTCGCACGAAGAGAAAGAGTATTTTCCAATTGTGAAATTAATGAAAACTCATAAAGTCACAAATATTTTTTGGTTCATTTATAACAATACTAATTTTTATATGTTATTTTTTCTTTTTCTGAGATTGCTAAAAAGAAGTATTCAAGAAATTAAGGCAAACATTTGGAATACTTAAGTAAATTGCTTCATTTATGAATCAATTAGATGTTTGATATTTGATTAGGTGGTGAAATGTGGGCAAACGACTCATACAAAGTATCATCTAAGTGTTAAGTTTTCACGTTTAAACATGAGTGAACAGATGTCTTCTCTCATTTGGCATGGAAAACCTTCGAGAAGTCCACAAACGCATAAAGACGAAGGTGTTGGAGGTAGATTTCATTTTTTTTTTGTCCTTAACAAACCGATATTAAAATCCACTAAGTATTATAAACTCGGCAATCGTTGAATGACTCGACAACATGACGAGGGTTCTGGATAAAACACCCAATTTCAGAGTATAATATCGATAATAAGATCATCTTGGTAGTTTATTCTATCTTCGGAAAGGTTACTTGGTTGACACGTTTCTGGAGAAGAGATATGGAAGTGTTCCATAACAATAATGAAATATTTCTAGAAATTCTAGGAAAATCTTTAGGATAACATTGAATTTTACCAAACAATGTAATATTTCATATTTTTGATCTACATGTAACAGAATCTATGCATTATAAATAGAGGAGGAGGTCTCCACAAAGGGACTATGTTCTCATAACTGGCATACAAGCAATAAAGAGAACAAGGCATTTTACCCACAAGATTGTTCTCTTTGTAACTTTAATTCACAGAATTCATGCCCATATTCCCTCTCGATCGCAAAACTGGATTTACAACTTTCGTGCTAGATCTAGTTCAAATAATTGGCGGCGTTTGTGCGCACCAGAAGAAGGATTTCTTTACGTAGAAAGAAGTAAGGAGAAAACTTTGGTAACAATGTTTGTAAACGAAAATGAGATCAACTTGTTTGCAAGAAAAGTCATCAATCTGCCTCTGGGATAGCTCAACCAGTCACATAATTAGAACCAGACGCATACGATGGAAAATCATCAGGAGAGATCTTGTAACTCAAAAAAATCTCCTTGATCCCCCGACTGGAACTTCATCAATCACAGTCATGCTGCGAACCTAGTACAACAAATAAAAGTTGTGAAGTAGAGAAACAATGAGCGTCTCAACTAAATCGAGGCAAGAACTGAAATACAGAAGTATGACCATCAACATACGCTTTTAAACCAGAATCGCAAGGATGTGATCATGAGTGTGCACGCCAAGTTCCAATCTTATTGACACTAGAGCACATGGTGTAGCTCCGACACTGCAGCAAGTCTCAGCAGTAATGGATACTACAATAGTCTTGGGCATGATAAGCAAGATGAAGTCACAGTTCCATCAAGCTACTAGCACAAGTGTAGAAATTGATTGAATTCTAGCTTAGGCTCTATACACTCTGTTTTCTCAAAGAATGAGAAGGATCTCGGTTAATCTTGGGTCAAGAGTTTTTTGCCCCACCTACAATGGAACAACCCATCCATTGGAATTCATGAGTGCATTTAATGTCATGATGGGGAGTATGAATTACCACCCATAACAGCTACATGCAGCGTACGGTCAGCTCTTCATAGAAAATTTAACTGTAATGCACTTGGATGGTTTAAGAACTTGCCATCTAGATCAATTGATAGTTTTCATCAGTTGGTGGAAACGTTCATGACACATTATTCAATATTTTTTAACCAAAATATCTCAGCACCCAAATTACGCTCTTTAAAGCAAGCGTAAGAAAAAACATAAAATTTGTATCTCGATTGTTTCAGAAAAACTATGAAAAAGGCAAAGTGAATGACGACATAGTAATCGAAGCTCTGCAAACAAGAATGATCAATGACGAAAATGCTGAGAAGCAACTTCTTCATAAACTGTCTGATTATGTTATCTGATGCTTTGTGTAGGTCAGCTAGGCATGTCGAATATGTTGAGGAAAAAAATATATTGATAAAGGATAGGCCACCAAAGGCCCTCGAGGCAAAAAAACTGAGGGGAAAATACCAAGAGCCGAGATAAAATTTCAATAAAGAAAAGGGACGTATGGTTCCAAGTTGCAAAGACCAAAAGAAAAGCCAAAAAGCCATGAGGAAAAGCTGGAACAATATGTACAAGGTGAGTATTGTGCCTTTCATAATCGTGTTGGAAACCAACCATCTTAGTGCAAGCAATTGCAAGAACTTCTTGATGAGAAGTACAACAAAGGGGAAGTAAGTGTCTCAGAAGAATATGTACAATGTTTCCGAATGAAAAAGCAGAAAAAAGCAGAATTACGTAATAGTGGAACTGAAGACTCGGCAAATCAAGATAACTTCAAGGAAGAAGTACCAAAACGAGTAAGAAACAAAATCTCAGTTCTTGATTTGTCCCTACCAAGGGAAAAAGTGAATGTAATCATGGATGGATTGCAATCTTGCGACGATACAATTTGGTCCATCAAAAAGCATGAACAAAAAGTCATGGTGGCGGTCTATCGTCACTCGCATAACATGGGAGAAACAACTAAAGGAAACCGAGATTGTTTTTACAAGAGAGGACACAAAAGGAGTTGATCAACCACATGCCGATCTTCTAGAAATACAACTCAGAGTTGCTGACTATGATATATCTCGTATACTCATCGATACTGAAAATTCAATGGACTTTATCTTCAAAGCAACACTTGATAAATTGGCATTCTCGGATGTTAACCTAAAACCCGTTGATCCACTCTAGATACTTTTGATGAAAGCACAATACATATAATCAGAACAGTTAAACTGCCAATCTATGTTGGAAGATTAACAAGATAGATAAAGTTCCTAGTGGTTGATAAACCCTCGATTTATAGGATCATCCTCGGAACTCCATGGATACACACGTTGAAGGTGGTTCCATCGAGTTATCATCAATGTGTGAAAATTCCAACCAATATACAAATTTATACCCTTTGTGGTGATCAGACATTGTATAGAACATGCTTCATTACCTTACTGAAGCTCCGCAACAAGACTTTCATGATCTCGGCATCTGTCACAGTAAAAAATATCTTGGAACCTCCAGCACTTTAAAAGCCAAGTACAATAATCGTAAAACTTGTAAACATCGATTTAACGGATTGCACAAAGTGTGTCAGCATCAAATCAGATTTAGATAAAAGTATATGCACAAAATTTTGATCTGATTGCTAGAACAAAATGTCAAAACCTTTGTGTGGTCTCCAAAAGATACACCTAGGATAGATCCGAAAATAGCGTGTCACAAGTTGAATGTCGATCCGACATATAAACCAATCAAGCAGAAGTAAAAGGAAGCTGGGTAATGAAAGATCTAAAGTATTAAAGAACGAGATCAAAAGATTAACCAAGGTAGGATCAATCGTCGAAGTCCAATATTTGGAATGGTTAGAAAACCCAGTCTTGGTCCCTAAAAAGAATGGTAAGTGGCGAGTATATGTAGACTAAACTGACTTAAACAAAGCTAGACCTAAAGACACTTTCCCGTTACTCCATATTGACCGTCTCGTCACAGAAATGGCGAGAAACAAGATTATATCCGTTATGGACGTATTTTCAGGATACAATCAGATACTGTTGCATCCTGCCGATAGGGAAAAGATTTTATTCATAACCGACCGAGGAACAAATTGTTACAAAGTGATACTTTTTGGGCTAAAGAATACGGGAACAGCTTACCAGCATCTTGTCAATAAGATGTTCACCGATCAACTCCGCTAAACAATGGAAATTTACATCGATGATATGTTGGTCAAGTCAAGGAAAGGAAAGGTCATGTTGACCATATGACTTGATGCTTTAAAATGTTGAATGAATTTCAAATGAAACTCAACACGGCTAAGTGAAACTTTAGAGTAACGTGAGGTGAATTTCTTGGATATATTGTAACCAAACAAAGAATTGAAGAGAATATGATTCAAATTCCGACAATACAAGATTTACCTTCTCGTAATAATAAATGCAAAGTCCAGCGCTTCACTAGACGAATTTCCACATTGAATCATTTTATTTCTCGATCAATAGATAAATATCTTCTGTTTTACCAGCTGTTCCGAGGAAACAAGGATTTCATTTGGGATAAAGCATGTGAAAACACCTTTTCCTGATCTCAAGAAATACTTATTGACTTCGCAAATGCTTGCTAAATTGGAAAAAGAAGAGCTAATTTACTTGTACATCGCGATCTTGGCATTGGTAGTGAGTAGTGTTTTGGTGAAGGAAGATCACGGAACTCAAGACTCGATTATTTATATCATTAAATCTCTTGATGGAGTAGAATCTCGGTATCCGTACACAGAAAACATACTCTAGCAGTTCACATCTTGGCTAGAAAGTTATGTTTGTATTTTCAGTCTCACACGATCATCGTACTGATTAAGCATCCTCTCCAGATGATATTGCACAACTCAAATCAATCTAGTAGGCTAACTATATGGGCTATTGAACTAAGTAAAGTATGAATTGAGTACAAAGGACGTACAAACGCCAAGTCCCAAGTACTAGCAGAATTTTTAATCGAATTAGCACATGAGCTGGAGTCAGCTAAGACTCTTCAAAACGTATGGAAACTCTTTGTCGAAGAATGAGCTTTACAATATAAGTTAAGTGTCAGAATTCATTTAGAAAACCCAATTGGAGAAGTGATGGAGCAATTATTATGTCTAGCATTTCCAGCATCTAATGATGCGATTGAGTATGAAGCATTAATCATGGGGATATGGCTTGCAAAAGAAATCGGGGTAGTTTACATTGCATGTTATTGCGATTCACAACTAGTGTTCAATCAGGTGAATGGAGGTTACGACACCAAAAATGATCGAATGAAGACCTATATCAAAGTTTTAAAGGACCTCACCAATGGGCTAAAATTCAACATTAACAAAATTTCGAGAACTAGAAAACACTTTGGCTGATGCATCAGCAGTTTTGTCTTCAACAATCGATCTGATCCAACGGCGAATCATTTTGGTCAAAAAACATTGACAAACCAGGCATCACACTGCCTAAGGAAGATTTCGAGATCATCTTGGTAATCACCGATATACCTGATCAAGATAATATCACCAGTCCTGAGCTAGATTGTCCAGTCAAAGAACCTATTGATTGGAGAGAAGAAATTCTAGCATACATTTAAATGGAAAAGCTCGGGAAGACAGATTGGCAACAATACGACTCAATGGGAATTTGCTATCTACAACATGATGGAAATCTATATCAACAAAGCATCAATGGGAATTTGCTAAGTTGCACTCATGGTGATGAGACGAGACACATCATGCAGGAAGTACACGATGGAGCCGATGGTAATCATTCTTGTTGACGATCTTTTAGTCTTAAAATCCAAATTCTGGGATATTACTAGCCAACTATAATACAAGATTGTGAGAAATATGCAGCCAAGTGCGAGATGGGCCAGCGACATGCACCGTTGATACACACTCCAACTAAAGAATTGACG
The DNA here is from genome assembly GCA_900406435.1 of Lepidium aucheri. Lineage (NCBI taxonomy): Eukaryota > Viridiplantae > Streptophyta > Magnoliopsida > Brassicales > Brassicaceae > Lepidium > Lepidium aucheri. Next base: position 36,500 of record OVBA01000794.1, read on the forward strand.
ACCTCCACGATGCCATATCTATTCATGCAATAGGCAATTGACATAGTTAAACATTTACCAGCATTTTGGCAAAAGCGCTTTTTACTTGTGATGACCGATTATATTTCATAACTAGGTGGAAGCCGAGGCCATTCACAAAACCATGATAAAAATGTTCAGAAATTCTATTGGAAGAACAACATATTCTGATACGGTATCTCATACAAAATTGTAATGGACAATGGCTCCCAGTTTACCTCGGCCAAGTTCAAGAATTTATGTGCAAGTAAAAATAGTTGAGTAAGTCAACACCACATAACCCTCAAGGTAACAGATAAGCCAAGGCTACTAACAAACGAATACTCAATGGACTCAAGAAGCGTTTTAGTGAGAAAAAAGAATGTTGGGCTGGTGAGTTGGATGGCGTGCCATAGTCACATCAGAAACTTCAAGACGGTCAACTGACTGAACACTTTTTCAATATCACATGGAATAGAAGCTTCAGCACTGGCCGAGGCAAGTGTACCAACCATTCGCCATCTGAAGCTTTTGATAGAGGAGAATCTCAACAGGTGAATGTGTGAAAATAGCTTAGATGATCTTGAGGAACTCTCAGACGAGGCATTACTTCGATTTCAAACCTGTCAGCACCAAGCCATTAAGTACTAAAATAAGAAGGGCCGAGACCAACACATCACTAAAGGCAACCTTGTCCAAAAAAATGTCTTCAAAAATATAGTCAAACCTAATGCAGGGAAACTCGACGCCAACTGGAAAGAACCTTATATTGTCTCCAAAATTAGGCAGACCAGGGGTTTACAAACTCGTAACCATGTTGGACGAACAACATCTGTGAAGCTGGAATTCGATAAGCTTGAAGCGCTACTACTACTAAAGCTATAACCGCAACGGCGACATGGGCATCGTGCACTAATACCTCCATTTGATATTTTTGTAATGTGATAATAAGAACTACGTTTTTGGCTTGATCCCTGTGGTGTACGTAGGCAACCTTCATATGTAGTTATAACTTGATTAAAGGATTATAGGATTAACAAAATACAAACCCGAGAAAAACCACGTCTCACCGCAGAAAAAAAGATGGCTGAGACCATATTCTCTAAGCCGTATCATTAAATCTCGCACAAAGACCGAGACTCTACTCTCTAAAACCGAGTCTCAAAATCTCGCCGAAACTTAAAATCTCTTACGATCAAGGAGATTATATTCTAAAAATCAAGCTTATAATCTCACATGATCAAATAGATCATAATACCTTAATCGGAGTCTTTAAATCTTGTCCAGTCAAAAAATCTTGTTTAATGGTCAAGATTCATTTTGTTGTGTATCTTAAATTCAAGACCTAGTTCTCCCAACTAAAAAATCTAGCCAAATTCTCGCATCTATGACACCAAGATCTAACTCTCGCATCTATTAAAAGTCAAGATTTAGCTCTTAATAATCATAAGACGAGACCATGTTTCTTATAAATTCTAAGTCAAAACCTAGTATTTCGTATGGAAAGTCGAGACTTAGTTCTTCGCAAGCATTAAGGACTATCCCTTAAAAACCAAGATCTATTTATCGCAAATCTAAATTCTGAGATCTACTTCTCGTGTTCTCTTGCAAATAATTATATTTTGAGTTCTTCATTCTCATTATCAAACCATAGCAAAGCTCTCTTACAAGTTTTATACAGTACTAGTAAATTGACCGATATTAAATAAAACAAGCAAGTAGCAAAACTAAGCTTTCCTTCTTCGTTGCGATTACAAGTTCTTACAAAAAAGGTTTTAGTAAATGGACCGACATTGACATCTGCAACCATATAAACAAACAAGTAAATACAAAAAATTAAGAAAAGTTGTCACAGGCCTATATCTCGATATTGACATTCTCTTCCTGCTCCTCGTGATCTTGCTTCACACTGTCAACAACCTTTTGAAAAAGTATCATCATTGGAATCATATTCATTAAAACACCGACAAGGAAGAGTGACGAGTTCAAAAGCTCATATAATAATCTTAGGACGATCATCGGTAGTAGCAATCTTGTTGGGATCAATACATGTGTCACGAGATTTCAAGATTCCTTCCAGAGTCAAAGCTTCTTTAGCCGAACTGGAAGACCCACTGATTTCAAAAACTAGAACAACGAGGGAGCAATGCTATAAGAACCTCCTTCTCCAGTACATCTTTTGCCTTCTGCAATTCCTTTGCCACAATGTCAATCAGTAGAGACGGAACATAAACTTTCCGTTTTTGTAAGGATGAAGACTGTTGTTGGCTCCAAGATATTGGGTGTACGTGAGATGAGCATTCAGGCTAGCGTCGAGGTCATTAAACTGAGCAGCAACCTTCCAAAATGGTCAACGAGTTTACTTGATAATTCTTGGTAAGTATTTAACTTTTCTGAGATAACATCAGCATGCAAACAAGAATAATATTTATCTTTAAGGTTACTAACTAAATGGTGAGAAGCACATAAGTCAATAACAAGAGAGTTAAACTGTTTGTGAGTCGGCTTAGAGCTTCGACACGATTGCATTAGCCTTTTTGGAAGACATAAAAGCATTAGCTTGGTCAGCTTCATCACATTCAAAAGAATCCTTCATACCCAAGAAATCCCCTCATCCTGTTTTGAAGATTTATCACGCTCTAACTGCGGCTTGACTTTAGCCTTAGCAAACTCTTTTTCCCAGCATAATCCACTAGCTGTGTCAAATTCTGAGTATTCTCGTTGGCTGCCTAACGATCAAAGAGGATCTAGTTCAGATGAGGATAAGCTAACATAAAGAAAACATAATGTTAAACATCTTATATGCAAGATAAAAATGCATAAGGTGAAAGTCGAACCTTCATGATCATCATGGACGTCTCCTCGTATACTGCTCTATTCAACATCTCATCGGGGGGGTAGAAGTTCATCCAATGTATTCTTGATATTATGCATCAAATCAGCGCAAGATGAGGATAAGTGATCAAAGGAACCTCTTTATCATTATCATGAGAGAATTTGAAGTCTCCCAATCTTTCCTTTATTTTCTGGAGGGGCTTTAGAAGAAAGATCCTCCACCAACTCACGCTTCTTGGTACCCTTTTTCGTGGTCACGAGAGAAGCAGAACGACCTAGCATCATCGAACAATGACTAATCACCTCATTGTCCAAGCACTTACAGAAAGAGACATTCATGTTCTTACCTAATTGTTGAGATTCAGGTCTATATTTTTTGATCTTAGACTTTTTGCCATTTAAATCTAAAGCCTTGGTCGATGAATCTACCTTCTCGGCAGATTTCTTTTTCACCTTCTTTGGAGCCTTTGACATCACCTTCTTGGAAGATGGCAAGACCTGGAATTCTTTGTGATGTCCGCAAAATCAAGATTGATAATCTCATTAGGATTTGGAACATCCTTAGAGCTAGATGACACCCTAGTAACAACATCAAGAGGATGCTCGACCTCTTTAGTATTAACTCTTTGATGACCAGCCTCTTCAGCTAGATATTCACCAGCATCAAAAGATCGAGAAATCCCTTCATCTAGAACTGCGTCAAAATCTCCCATGATTGATGTTAGGCTTTTGAAAATTTTCTTACTCCTTTTTAAGTTCTTTACGTGATCCTGCAAGAAAAGAAGCATCTTTTTAAGGCTTTTGTTTGACCTGAGTTGTTCAGAGGAAGTTGCAAAAAAAAATTTGTTACTTTGATTAATCTGAAATTTTGTGCGAGGAAGAAACCGTTAGGAAGCCTTTCCAGATACCTCGAAGAACTTGAAATTTTTTTTCAATTTTAGCTTTGAAGTCAGGGAGAGTAGATTTTGACTATGATTGTTTCACTGCAAAAATCTAAAAGACTCATTAGAGTATTATCTCAGGTATCAGAAAATAAATGTAAAAATGGCGAGACGTCTGAAAATCTACCGGCGTTCTTCGTCAAAGTAAGTTCAAAACTCCAAATTGAAGGCAGAAAAATATTTTTATCTACACAAGAAAATAGGTAACGATGTTTCCAATTCGTTACTTTCGACGAAAAGTCATCAAGAAAGCAAAGGCTAGGTTTGGCTTTCATATAATAGTTCCCATCAAGCGGAGTATTGGTGATGAACTGGGTCATATCCTCGAAGAGCTGGGTTGAGATATGAATACCTACCTCACTACCAAGGATCAAAGCGCCAATGATATTCTTTAATCTGAGGGGTGAAGCTGAGTCATTGCAATGCCTTGGACAGAACAGTAATTGTATAAAAGTTGGTAAATTAAAAATCACATCTGAGCCTCCATAAACCACCAATCATATATGGAAATAAACCCTTCTGATGGAGTCCAAGGCCTCTTGTGCAGCTTTGGGGTATTGAGTTTGACTTCTTTAAGTGCTTGACACATCTCTATAGCTTTAGCCACCTTTCTCGGCATAACTATGGAAGACCGTATATCAAGAGAGCGAAGCCATTTTTTAACCTTTTCTTTTTTCTGGGGAAACCAGCAATATAGTCATGGTTGGAGAAATAGCGATCAAAGGATTTTCTCTAGGAGTCACCTCGGATTCGTAATTCATCTCGACAAGATTGTTGGCCTTGGCATCAGAAATTCTATTCAAGACTCTATCTTGCTCACTTTCAACATCTTCAAAATACCTAGAAGCAAATAGGTGAGGGACCTTCGGAACCAGAACTAGTTTCTAACTCGGCTCTAATCTTAAGCATCTCGAAATATATTCTATAGCAGAGAAAAGAAGAAAATATGGCATCTCAGCAAAACAAAAAAACTAATAAAAAAAGAGAAAGGAGAGAGAAATTACATTTGTGAAAATTTGAGTAAGGAGTAAAAATGAATTATGACGGACAGGGCATGGTATTTATAGAATATTATTGGAAGCCGAATCATTAAAGCACGATTAACCGTAGAAAAAGCCAATGGAAGCAAGACATATGGACCGAGAAGTAGTCATTTCTCCTGACATAAAAATTACAAGATAATTTTCCGAGTCTTGGGAGGACAATTATTGGAGATGGATCTTGGATACCTTTTCCGGTCCAAAAACAACAAATGGATATTAAAGTCCACTAAGTATTTCATCCCGGCAATCGTTGAATGACTCGACAACATTATAGGGGATCCGGGATAAAACACCCTATATCGAAATATTATCCCTTCTTCGACAATTTGTTTATATTTTTATCTACATGTAACCAACTCTATGCATTATAAATAAAGAAAGAGGTCTCCACAAAAGGACAACATTTTTATAAATGGCATACAAACAATAAAGAACACTCTGCAGTTTAGCTACAAAATTAGTTTCTTTGCAACCTTAATTCAAAAATTTCTTATTTATTTTCCCTCTCAATCTCAAAATCAGGTTTAGAACTTTCGTTGCTAGATCAAATGCGAACAGATAGCGCACAAAATTCATAATTATAACAAACAATTCAAGTTTCACGAAAGATGTCATCGCTTTAGCATGCATATGCATCCATTACCAACGTTTATAACCACAATGTCAACACATTTGTCATGAGATTGTCACTTGCCACGTACACTTGGTCCAGGACCCATCACCCCACATCCAAAAGTTATAATAATGACACACATATATTATATTAAATCATATCTACATTTTAATGTCGATTTGATTTAAGTGTTGGAGGACTCTCGATAAACACTACATACGTGTTTCATATATCTTTGACAGTTTTCTTAAAAGGATAAATTTTCATTTATCTGTATCGTCGTCCACTAATTCCTTAGAAAAAAATTCTAAGATATAACTGCGGTCCAAACATTCAGGCTCTTCACACACAAGTGTGGAGGACAGATACCCCACAAAAGATCAGACACTTCTTTGGCATGCTCTTTAAGGTTACATACTGGTTAAAGAAAACTTTTCTCGATAAGTTATCAAGTGAGATGATGAGACATGCGATAGATGCGGGGCAGAAAATAAGACTATTAATCATGTAATATATGAATGTTCTCGTACTATTAAGACGTGGACACTTTCCAACATTTCACTCAGGACTAAATTCAATCTCTAGTCCCTCAATTTATTGTAAATATCAATTATTTACTATGAGAGAATTCCAAGGGAAGTGGATAAAAGAAGTTATCTTTGGATCTGGAAATCCAAGAATAAAAAAATATTTTCAAACATAGACACAGATCCTAGAGAATTATTTTAATTAGCAAAGATGGAAGATATGACTTGACAGAAGGCCCAAGAGAGCAAGACACAAAAGATTGTAACGGCGTTGGTGCTTCGTAGCCAAAGTGAGGAGATTATATCGTGTCCTCAAGAGATGTGAGCAACCTTCCTTCAAATGTTGCTCGACGAGTTATTAGGTTTATCCTGATCATAATCAAGAGATCTCTCCTTGTCAATGTTGGGTTTTCTTTGTTCTCGTGTGAGTACACCTTCATAATGGTGGCTCTTCATATGGCTCATCAAACATGTCATCCTTTTCCGGTGACCAACCATTACATGACCAACCGATTGATCCATCCTTGTAACTCATGGTCAACAGCTTTCTTTCATGTTAGACACACCTGATTCAAAGATAAAAAGGTAAAAGCAAAACCGTTAGTAAAAATCAAAAATCTTAGACTAAAGTTCAATCTTAGATCAAAAGGCAATGATATTGTTCCCCGGCAACGGCGCCAAAATTGATACAAGGTTAATTATACCAATTTAACATCTCGTGCGTATCATATCGACGTAGAACTTAAGGATCAAATCCACGAGAAGCAATGGTTACACTATCAGTCTCTAGATTAAACTCAAGCTAAGACAAATCAAATAGTGATGAAAACTAAACTAAACAATGAACGATGTAAAACTAATAAATAAAGGCATCAAGCATCAGGAATTCATCAGGAAGCAGGGAATCAAAATTAAGAAACTATATAGGACATGCTTTAAACCAATTCTCGACTTAAACATAGAATTTTAGCAAACCCACTATCGTGGTGCCTACTATTGTGTTTATCATTCTGGTGCTCCTAACTGGTATTGGTCCTAGAGATATAAATAGGCATTATTGATTGGGTCTAATATTTCCACAACTAGCCTTAACATTAACTGTCGTTGGTAAAGGACTAGTTGCTCATCTAAGCTATTCATGCATCTAACAAGCTTTTGGAGAGTTTAACAACCTAAGATCATAGACTAGGTGACCAGTCTAACCTAAGCATTAAACACAGCAATCAAAGGAGAACACACAAGATCAAGCCATATTTGTTCCTAATTCATTGAATCCCTAAATCCATAAAAATCCCTAAACCTGATTGGTAAAATACTCAGACATGATATAACATAAGCAAACAAAGAAGAAAAATAGAAACATAATAATAAACTGAATTAAATAGAAATAGGGTTTAGAAATCTTCTCCAATGGTGTTGTGGAGGATAGAGATCTCCTCCCTTAAAGGTTACAAGATTGGCTGCTGAAAATAAAAATAGGAGTGCTTCTAAAACGTGGCTAGACCTAGTTTTTATAAGGGAAAATATTTTTGGTAAAAAATAAGTTAAACCGGGTGAAATATGGAAATTTCAGGGTTTTCTCTAGAAATACAGCTTGATCGGTCGATCAGAGGGTTGGTTGATCGATCAAGGGGTAGATTAGTCAATCAATGTCTTGGTTGATCGATCAACCGATCGAGTGCTACTTCTGGTGGCATCTGAATGACATGCCTTTTGTAAAATCAGCATATCTTCCTAATCGCTAGTCAGATTTCCTTCAAACCACCTCCATATGAACGCTAATTCACGTGGATATCTTATGTCCAAATTCATCTCTATCCAACGGTATAAAGTCTTTTAATTAATCCAAACTTCTGACACTTCCACAAAATTCTGCATTCCTTATGCTTGTTTTCTCTCAAAACACCTCATCTTCTCCAAATGTATGCTATGACCTGAAAAGGCTCCAAAACACACTAAAAAACTCTAAACCATATACTTTTATTCAATAAAACCATGGAAAACAAGGATTAGAAACCGATAAAAATACCATCTCTCATCCAACAGCTGCAGCCGAGCAGCTGAAGACCAATAGAGAGCTCAACACCAAAGTTGACAGTATGTACAGTGATCTCAAAAATAAGTTCGAATCGGTGTCTGTACACCTGAAGAAGTTGGATACACAAGTGGCTAAAAGTGCTTAAGCTATGAGAAGAACTCATGGAACACTTCTTCGAAAGGTGGAGAAAAATCCAAAGGAGTCCTGCAATGTAGTGAAATCTGAAGCTGAGAAATACAGTGCAAAGTAGGAGGCGAGCAAGGATGGGAAGTATAGACCACCTATTCCATTTCCGAGAGAGCTTACTAAGCTTGAGGATCATGGAGAATTCACTATCCCTTGCCTAGGAAATTTGATTTTAAGTGATGCACTTTACGATACTAGAGCAAGTGTGAGTATCATCTCATTGGAAAAATAAAGAAGTTGGGAATCAAAGAGAACATAACTCCTCCATCTCTTTTGGAGACGCCACCTTGAAATGCCCAAGGGGAAGGTTAGTCGATTTCACTCTTCTTGTTGAAAATTGCAAGGTTCCAACTAATTTCACTGTGGTAGAGATGGCGAAGGATGGAGCAGTTCCTATACTTCTAGGTAGACCTTTTCTGAACACTATGGGGGCTAAGATTGATTTTCTCAACAAGAGTGTAGTTATGGAGAATGTGCAAAAGAAGTCTCTTATCCTATTAGAGTTTCAAGTAGTGATCTTTGTGGGGTGATCAGAACTACTAAGGAAAGAGGAACAGGTTCAGAATCTGAAGTTTTATTTTCAACAAGCTTGTCCCACGATGAACTCGAGTATGAATCAGATGACAAATACAGCTTTGTTGTGAGCTTGTGGAAGACTCCGTTGATTTTGATCATACATGTATCCTTAACAATAAGTTTATTGATAATTCTAACTTTATGTCTAGAAACTTTTGTCTGAAAGTTTTAGCAGGTAAACTTGGATTGGGGACTTCAGGACTTTTTATTGTGAAGGAGATTTACCCTGATAGAACTGTGAAGGAGATGCCAAACATTGGGAACGACCCGGGGAGAAGTTAGGAACAGGAACAAGAAGAAGAAAGAACCACTTAAAGGGAGGAATCGATTGTATTTCGTCCTTTGTTCTCCATAGCAACTAGGGATCAAAAAGCACCAAATTTGATAACTTATTAAAGGAAATACGTAATAAGAGCATGCTATTGAAGACGTTGCCACAAATTTTGAAAAGTCCTTCGTTACTTGTGTACAAACAAAATACGAGTCAAAAGGCAGGGTAAGAAAGGGTGACGCTAATGGAGATATTAACTCTTCCTCGAACCAGTAACACGTAAACCATGTAAAACCAAGACTGATCAATATCCGAACGAAACGGATTCGAACTTCTTCTAGAATCATTTCCGATGCGTAATAAAACTCTAGGATATATATAAGTAATTCAAAGCTAAAAGTAAAAGATTTTATAGGGTTCATGTACCCATGTTCCTATACGTTGCCTAATGGTATGAAATTTCCTATTTTATAATGTATCTCAAGTATTTCATATCTATAAGCAGGGGGCATGGCCAAGAAGCCTACACTCCAGTGGACTACCCCTTCTAATCGTTCTTCACACAGTGAATAAGAGCTTAGGATGGTCATTATGGGCGGATTTCAAGGAGTTGGTCGAAGGTTTGGACCAATTGCAATTCATCACCATTTTGCCTACTTATAATTGACGACAAGCTATTATATAAGTGTTGACCTAAGCCCCTGTGCAGGGGCTCGGCTACCAAACCGTATGTGAGCTGCCTCTTATGGCTCTTCCTAAGAACTTGAAGCCCCCTTTCCCTAAATCAAATTTTTCTAAAAAGCCTTCGCCCTCCTATTCAACGGGGCTATTAGAGAAGAAGCTTCGTTCCTTGACTTCTTTGCTCAATCAAGCTTCCTTGTTCCTTTGAGTTGGTAAAGAACCAACCAATAAAACAAATGATACCCTAGAAAAGTAGGGAGAGATTGGTTACGCAACCAATAGAAAAAATAAAATTATACCCTAGAAAATAGGTAAAATCGGCCACAAAATGATAAAATGAGAGAAAATGAACCATATAAAAAGGTAGTTTTGAGATTGAGAGAGAAACTCATCCGTCCTTTGAACGATTTTCCCTTGGTGAGACCGCACTTAGACGCTTTAGGAAGTCAGTATGGTGAATTCGGATCACTTCTTTGGATTGTGGAGTTCAGCTAGGATAGTTATTAAAATCTGGGGGAAGTACAATGTAGTCTCGATTCTGTCAGGTAAGTATTGTGTGGTTTACTAAGGAATTGAAATGCAATGATCTGATGACGAATGAATTCTTTTGAGTGGAATCTTCCTGTTAGTCTTTTCTTTCTTTGCTTGAGGACAAGCAAGAAGCTAAGTCCGGGGAATTGATATACCTCAATTTTATCGGTTTTAAGCTCTTTAATTCGTAAGTTTTCAGAGTCTTTGTTTGCATTTTAGAGTTTTTTAAGGTGGAAAACAGGTTTACTGAGAATTATACCCACGCAGCATGGTCTGGAGCAATTCAAAACAGTTTCTAGAATTTCAGCAGAAGAAGTCTGGTCGATCGGTCAACACCTTGATCGATCGTTCTCTCTCCTTAGCTAGAGCTGCGCATGAAAATTGGCCGATTGAGCTGTTCGAAGATTTATGCACCCGACCTAAAGATCGACCAAGTCCATTTTGAGATTGACCAGCTCCTTGATCAATCAATCCTCAAAGCTATAGAAAGATTAAACCTAAACCTCCTGTTTTGTACCTACAAATTTTGGGACCTACAAAAGGATCGTTTTCATTATTTTACACACACAAATAGTTTTGACTTTGAGATTTAGTTTTTTGTAAGCTGGGAGAAGATTTTCTCCATACTTTTGAGAAGATTTCTGAATCCTTTTTTTTAATTCAACTGCAACTTCATGTTTCTTTTCATCATGTCTTTTGTTTCTACATTGATTATGTTTGAGTAGTTTCATAATCAGGTTAGGGTTTTTAGGGATTTAGGAATCAATGTTGAGTATTAAATAGGATTCTATTACTAGGAATTCTCCATCTACATATGTGTTTAATGTTTAGATTAGCTTGATCACCTAATCTATGATATTAGGTTGTTTACTTTCCAAAAGCTTGTTGAACGCCTGAACTAGAATAGATGAACAATTAGTCTTAACCAACGACAGTTGATTGTTAGGAGTAATTATGGACAGGTTGAACCTATTTGATAATGCATGTTTGCATCTTTAGAGCCAACGATAGTTAGGATTTCTAAGTTGCTAAATATAGTAATAGACACCACAACAGTGAGTTTATTAGGTTTCTTTGTTAAAAAAGAGAATTGTGCTTAAGTATTTTATTTTTCCCTGGTTAGATTCTTATTTCCTAATAAATACCCGATGCCTTATGCTTTTTCTATATTGTTGCAAACCGTTCAAGTTGTTATTTATTTCACAAATTTAATCACAGTTTGGTATAACTTGAATTAGAATTAAATAATCGATAATGTAATTCTTGGTTCTTTGTGAATTCGATCCCTAAGTACTACTATGTTTGTTTTGCACTTGCAGTAGATTGCTAGGATAAATCTCTGACTTAATCAGCGTCCACATAAAGACATGTACAAACCTGATTCCAGAGACTTTGGTAGTTATGCTCTAGTTGAAGATCTCATCTTCTTCATTTGCTCTGGTTGAAGATCTTTTCTTTCCCCAAATGAAAATCTCGTCTTTCTCCGGTTGAAGATTTCTTTTATATGAACATTTACTCTGTATATCAGTCACATGTAACTGAAATTCACCAATTGTCCTCATCTGGATAAAGAATAAACTGAAAGTGAAATTGGGAAGAAGAAAGGTAGAGGGAAAAAAAAGTAGAAGAAGGTCAATCTTTTTTATGGCAATTTTGTAATTAATAAGTAAATATATGTTTTTAAGATCCTTTTCTTCTTCCTTCTAAAACTCAAAAAAAATTAATATAGTATTTACCTAAAATATTAGTTTGAGTGAACCGTTCTCTCTTTTTTAGAGAGAGATTTTCCTCTCATCGGTAAAGACGACCGTCTTTATCTCTCATTCCTCATCGCCGATCTATTAGAGATACCGAGTGAAATACCTTTCCATTTTAAGTTTTCCTCCGACTTGGTTGGTCCACTTTCGAGAGTTAGCCTTTGGCTCACTTTCGGATAAAACCGGTTTTATTTTCTTTTTTCTCTCTTTTTTGTTCTCTTTTTTCTTTCTTCGTTTTCTCTTGTTTTGTGTCTTTCTTAAGAAATCTAGATATTCTCTTGACTCTTTAGAGTGATTTCTCTTATGTTCTCAAATTGTACTTTATCCATGTTGGTATTGTAAATTAAGCCTTCTAGTTCCGTTTGAACAATCAACGATATGTTTACTAGATACAATTACTTGTGTTCGACTTCTACTTGTTGATTTCATATGTGTTTGTTTCTGTTTTGTTTGTGAAATAGAAAAACAAGAGAAAGTCACATAGCATATACGAGTTCCCAAGACCAAACATTGCTCAAGGTACGCCTCACTGGAAAGCCTTTGGATAGCTTATAATCAAACCAAGAAATACAAGCACAACCTTCTATCACTCACCAAATGATCTACCCATAAGCTTATTACAGAACTATATTCTCACCACCTATGAATCACTCTCTACAAATATTTGTGCTATTTCCTATCTCTCTAATTCTCTTAGATCTCAAGCCTTGCTCACAAAGCTCTGTGCTCTGTGTTCCTTACAAAACTCTGAGAAAACTCTGACATATATATATATATATATACTTCCTCTTTCCTAAAACCCTTTTATGTTTTCCGTTTACTGACACCGTCAAACAGATGTTTGACTTCTGTCACACGTTAACAGAGATGTGATGACTCAGCATAAAAGACCTAGAGAATGTCATGACATGTGCGTGACCTAATTTCAGGTATTTATTCTTCATGGGCTTCAAGACATATCTCAGCCCAAATAACATCCAATAGATCACAGTCCACAGCAACCTGAGCCCATCTCATAAACTTGAGCCCAACTCAATAATCAGAGTCCAACTCGTAATCTGAAATTCTCCACCTCAAGTTAACTCTAATCCAACAGAGCTTTCAAAGATATGAAATCTTATCTTGCTCTGTCACCTTCCCGATAATCTCTTGTCGGAACCCCCGAAAACTTCTTGTTGAGACCCCAACTCAGTCTCTGAACTAGTGGGAGATTGTGAGAACTCTCAGACTCTCCTTTGCCTCCTATAACTTCTTTACTATAATTAATTTTGTCAAAACATCCGACAGACTTTTTTTTGTTCCAATTTTCAAAACCTCAACCAACCCTTTCTCAATCACATCTCTAATGAAGTGATACCTAGTCTGTATGTGTTTTGTTCTCTCATGAAACACACTATTCTTCGAGGCAGATAGCACTTTGTAAATCACTGAACAACTGAGCTCGACTCTCATGAATGCCAAGTTCACATGTAATTAATTTCAGTCACAAGGCTTCCTTCTCAGCTTCTGCTAAAGTCATGTATTCGGCTTCAGTAGCTGACAAAGAAACAACCTGTTGTAACCCTGATCACCAATTCATTGTGTTTGAGCCGATTTAAAACACATAACCTATAATTGATCTTATGCAATCTATATCTGCTGCGTAGTCACTATCACAGAATCATGTTACTATGCAACTGTGAAAGTTAGAACACAGTCTTCTATTTCCCTTTGATATCTCAGAATCCATCTATAGCTGACCACTGTTCTTTGCAAGATGAACTCATAAACCAACTCACTAATCCAGTCGCGTATCTATATCTATCTGTGTACCAACCATGGCATACATCGAACTCCCGACAACACAGCAATATGGTATGTTTTTCATCTCTCTCTCAACCTCTGCTTGATCTTCCTTCTTAGTACTCATAAGCTTGAAGTGAGTTCTAATAGGTGTATAAATGTTCTTGTTTCAGACACCTGAAACGTTCTCAGCATCTTGGCAATGTACTCTTTCTGAGATAACCTTAACACACCCTGTTGACTGTCATGCAATATGTCCATTCCAAAAATCCTCTTTTCTGCTCCAAAATCACATTTCGAATTCACTGCTTAATAGGTCTTTGAGTTCTGAATTTCAACTTTACTCTTGGTTGCAATCAACATGTCATCCACGTATAATACTAGATAGAGATAATTAGTCTCATAATACCTCCCGAAATACACACATGGATCATGCTACTCCTTGCATAACCTTTAGCCTTCATAAACTCGTCAAACCACATATTCCACCGTCTTGGTGATTATTTTAAGCCATATAATGATATTTGTTAAAGAAACATGTCTTCACCTTTAGAAAACCCTTCAGGTTGATTCATCAATACTCTTTCATTCAATTTACCATGTAAAAAGGCGTCTTTACATCCATCTGTTCTAGCTCAAAATCATAATTCACCACAACCGATAGAATTATTCAAATTGTAACATGTTTTACCACATGAGCAAACACCTTGTTATAGACAGTCCTTCAATCTGAGAGTACCCCTTGGAAACTAGTCTAGATTTGAATCTAGGCTCTTGAACCCCTGGTATTCTTGGCTTCATTTTATAAATCCACTTACAGCCGATTGATCTCTGTTTTTCTGGTTTTTCAAACAGTTTTCAAGTCTCGTTTTCCAACAAAGACTCAATTTCCTCTTTCATTGCAGCAATCCACTGAAGTTTGTATTTACAGCTGATAGCTTCCTGATAGCTTTTAGGCTCATCTTTATTAATCAGCTACCACATGCTCAAAGCATAGGCTACAACATCATAATCATCAAATATGCTATGTAGCTTAGCAAGTGCTCTTCTCTGTCTAACACATACCATATCATAATTATCAAGTGTTGCTTCTACTTTTGATTCATTTGTAGATTCATCATCCATGTTATCGTTACCATGCTTCTGATTTCATTCCTGCTTGTTTGAATCTCCACCTTGATCTGAACACCCTTCTGATGGGCTTTGTGTTCCTAAAATTTCTCCTCTAGAACCCCCTACCCTAAAACTTCTAGCCACATCAGTAATATGATCCTCTGAGAGAATAAAACTGACCCTTTTACCTGTCTATCTCTTATTATTCTCCTGCACCTCAGATAATTGTTTTACATCCTTATAGAGAACCTCTTCACAGAAAATTACATCTCGACTTACAATGCATTTTTTCTCCTCATCATTCTAGATTATGTATCCTTTTACACCTTGAGGATACTCCATTAAGATCTCCTTTTTAGCCCTTGTTTTTAGTTTTCCCTGATCAATATGATAGTAGATTAAACAATTAAATCTCCTCAAGTGTGTGTAATCTACTTTCTTCCCTGACCAAACTTCTTCTGGGATTTTAAACTTCAATAGTAGACAACGACCTGTTTATGAGGTAAACAATTGTAGAAGATACTTCCGCCCAAAAGGATTCACTGAGTCCTGTTTCAGATAACATACTTCTGACTTTCTCAATAATTTTTCAATTTAACTTCTCAACCACTCCATTTTGTTGTGGAGTATAAGGACACGTCTTTATGCCTAAAAAATCTGTTTGCTTTGCATAAATTTACAAAGACAAAATTACAGTACTCCAGGCCATTTCTATCCTCAACGCCTTGACCTTCCTTTCACTTTGATTCTCTACAAGAGTCTTCCACTCAACAAACTTTGAGAACACTTCATCCTTAGTCTTCAAGAAATAGATCCACACATTTCTTAAGAAATCATCAATAAACGAGATGTAGTACTGACACTTAGACGGATTTGGTAACCTCCATAGATCCGAGCGCACATACTCAAGATTACCACTTGATGTATGTTTTCCTGTGCTGAATGAGAATTTGTGTGTTTTTTCGAAAATACAATTTTCACACTGATGTAGTTGCAAGACTTCACTTTTTTTCAGCGACTCGTTCTTAACTAACAATTGCAGCCCTTTATCACTCATATGTACCAATCTGCTATGCTAAAGTGCAGTACGATCACCTGTTTTCTCTGCTGTGTCTCCATAACCTATTTTCTCTGCTGTGTTTGCATGTCCCAACATAGGTTCACCATCAAAAAAATACAGAGTGTTGATATAATCACCAGCCAACATTTCCTTGTCACCCTTAAATACTTGTAACATGTAATCCTTTGATTTAAACCAACACCCTTGAGACTCCAATTGTTCCAACGTCAAATTCATTCTAGATGTAGGTGAATATCGAACATTTATGAGTATGACCTTCTTACTATTGTGATTGAGGACCTTGATCTTTCTAACAGCTATGATCTCGTAAAGCGTATCATTATCCATCAGTATTCTACCACCATCTACTATATCCAGATCACACATTAGATCTTTCTTATAGGTCATATGATAAGAACAACCAGAATCTAATATACATCATTCCCTAAATGGGTGTTTAGTGACTGTTAGAACTTCTGGTTCTGTCTAGTCAGTTGTACCAACACTTGCCTCAGCTTTGTCGTTTTTTGAATGATAGGAATTTCCATGATTCTGCTTTGGAAAATCCTTCTTGAAGTGATCTTCACTTCCACAAATCCAACAACCATTTTTGTTCTTCATCCAAAATTTACTCCTTGAACCTGATCTGCCATTTGATTTAGATCTCTTCTCAGATCGACCTCATGATTAAGATCCAATCAAACCTTCACCGACAGACTTCCGTTTGAACAAGCCTCCCTTCACCTCATATTCAATAGAATACACTGACTTGATCTCATCAACTGTTATTGTCTACTTGACTATATTTCAGGGTGTGCACAAGGTTTTCAATATGCCTCAGAAGACTTTTTAATAGCATAGCCGCCTGATCTTCATCTTCCATCTTTACACCAATACTTGAAAGCTCAAAAATCAACTTGTTAACCCATCTAGATTCTGATCCAAATTTTTATCCTCCTCCATTCGAAAGCTGTAGAATTTTTCTTCAGCTCGAATCTAAGTGGCATTGATTTTACTTGATATGTATTCTCAAGTGTATTCCATATTCCTGAGCTGTCTTTTTCTTGAAAACTTTCCTCAGAACAATATTAGTCAGACTCATGCTCAACAGGTTCTTGACCCTCTTATCTTTTAACTTAAGCTATTTGGATCTCTTCTTTTGTTTAGCCACAGTCAACTCTCTTCCTTGTCTTCGTCATCTTCTGGTTCTGTATCAGTTGATGCATGTATAACGTCATCTAAACCCAGAATTTCAAGTTGTGCCAGAACCTTTTATTTCCATAAAAAAAAATCATCTTCCCCATCACAATTTCAATCTCAAATTTACCTTTAGTTGTTCCATCTGATCGTCTACGAAAGAACTAATCTCCTTATAACACTGCTCTAACATCTCTCTGAAACCCACTGATAAATAAAGAATAGACAACCTTCAACCAATACAAATTTGATAACCCAGAGATGTAGACACAACCGACTGAATAAAATCCTACAAAATCAGCTCAACAATACCGCAAAACAGATACACAGTTTAGTGATCCTGATAACTATCAACAATACTGATAACCAGAACAAACTTTTGCAGCAAAGATGAAACCCATAAACCAATAATTGAACAATACACATATAAAAAACACACCATAACTCTGAAATTCAGAAACACCCAAAAAATACCTTACTAATACTGATCAGAAAACACAACGCTGAATATGCAACCTGGCCTGATACCACTGTTGGTATTATCAATTCAGTCTCCTGATTATGTTTGACCAATCAATGATCTATTTACTAGATATAATCACTTGTGTTCGGTTCCACTTGTTGATTCTGTGTGTGTTTGTTTCTGTTTTGTTTGTGTAATGAAAAAACAAGAGAAAGACACAGAGCATATACGAGTTCTCAAGACCAAACGTTAGTCAAGGTACGTCTCGTCGCAAAGACTCTGGGTAATTTATAATCAAACTAAAAAATACAAGAACAATCCTCTGTCACTCATAGAGATGATCTACCCACAAACTGATTACAGAACTATGTTCCCACTACCAATAAATTCGGCTATAAGTCTGGTAAAGTTTTATATCTTGGTATCGGATCTGGCAATTTCTCACCTTCCTTTCTGTCAGTGCTTGTGATAAATTTCTTTATCTTGTGGAGTTACCAAAGCTTTGAAGAGCGTCGATGTTTCTTTTCTTTGTTTTTCGCAGGTGGACGACATCGATGTTTTTCCTACCCTGTTCAATGTTTTGATAGAGTTTACGGAAAAGTGTGTCGGCAATTGGGACTAAAGTCAAGAAATAGAGCTAACCCACGGCAGGTTCCGGTGGATCTTCGCCATTTTACGAGCGATTATATGTCGGGAGTCACAAAGAGGCGACATGTGGGGAAGTGGCATCACGGATTCATGCAGTATAGACTCGTGGAGACATCAGTAAGCTTCAATGTCTTCTCACATTTTATATGGCCTTCTGTATTGTGGCCCAACTTGTTTCAGATTCAGTCCAATTGTAGTCTAGTTAAAGGCATTTCCAACGTAATAGATAAAACGTAAGACAATAAAAAATATATAGGGACATCGATAAGCTTCCTTTTATATGGGCTTCTGTATTGTAACTCAAGTTGTTTCATATTCAGTCCAATTGTAGTCCAGTTAGGGGTATTTCCAACGTAAGACGAAAAAAAAAAAAATTGGTTGTATTTTAGTAATATATATATATATATATTATTTTCTCTTTTCACATGATAATTCGAAGATATCTATTTTAAAATCCAATTTATGAACCTTTTTTTAATTTTAATTAGATGAGTACCCACTCTAAAGTACGGTTCAATATTTATTCAAAAGGTAAGTGCTATTTATTCGTTTTTTCACGTAAAACATGTATATATGTATATAGGGATGTTAATATGGGTAAACGCATCCCATTTAGACCCACCCCATTTAAAACTCAACCCATTTAACCCCATTTATTTTTATACCCATTTAAACCCATTTAAATATTTTGTACTCATTTAAACCCATTTATACCCATTTAAGTATCTTTATTTATTTTAATCTATTAAAACTAATCAAATAATATTAAAATATAATTTTATTTTTGTTTAAA